>LUCM01011285.1:151311-172490 GCA_008360955.1 Fasciolopsis buskii
CTGTCGAAGACTGAATATCTGGTTGATGCAACCTCGACCTGGCCGAAATCAGGCCGGTTGTTCGCGGATATTACTCTCGCGAATCGATGTCAAACGGCGCAGCATTATCGAAGCTAAGACCTTAGTAACTATCGGAAATAAACTAATCCCACGATGATTGCTGCAGTCACTCCGTGTACCCTTTTTGAAGATGGGTATAATCAGTGACTCACCCCACGATAGCGGGATACGCTCCTCGTTCCAAATATCGTAAAGCAAGGAGGTAAGTGATTTCACCAGAGCTTCCCCATTTAATCTGAAGAGAACTGGCGAAAGGTCGTCGCGACCGGCTGCTTTTCCAATTTTCAGAAGTGAAATGTTTGATTACACTTCCACTTCCGTTGGGGGATCAAGTGACATCTCTCAAGTATTTACAGCTGCAGACGTCGGCCTAAATATGTTCGCGCGTGGCTAGAAAATCTGATCCTTACCGTGCTCTGCCCAACGGTTCAGCGCTTGTTGTTTACCGTGGCTGAACTCTTCACTCCTATCTCGCACGACTTTACTAACCGAAATTCGTCGCCCACCGCTGTCGCGTATAAGCTTAAACAGTCTTTGACTGTTACCTGAAGCGGACGCCACTTCTATCTCTTCGGCTACCTTAACCCATCAGTTTTTGCGGTCATTTTTAGGACTTATCGTCAACTGACGCTGCAACTGTCGACGCATCTTATTCAGTTCCTTACAGTTGGGCAACTGGTGTTTTTGATTCATTAAACTCAGCGACCCTTGCGAGATCCAGTGCCTTTGAAGGACGCCAGATCTAGGACCAGAGGCGAAATTTACTGTCAAATGCATAGCCTACTCAGTTTGATCCCACAGTCCGTCTACATTGCTGCTCGTCAAAGTTATTAGTTCCTCGGATAGTTTCCGTTCATAGCTGCTGCAAACAGCCGAATCAGAGAGACGCGCAACAACCAATCGAGTTTGTGGCCTGCATCGATCGCCATTCAGCTGCAGCAAAGATCGCATTAAAACTAACGCATGGCTCGAATCGACGTATGTGGCCCAGTACGACCTACAGTTCTGGACAGAGCCGCGTCAACGGTAGCCTACTGCGATATGGTTGATCTGACTCAAAGTCCCTGTCGAGTTAAAATGCCATTTTGCTGTGCGACACGAACTGTTTCGAAAATTCGTGCCAGATAGGAATAGGTTATTGTCTGCGCAAAACTGGAGAAGTCTTTCAAAGCTCACTGAATGGCTTTCTCTATTGTCATCTCTCTTGTTGCGAACGTCGGTGCAGAACGGTCGTCCTGACCCGGGCCACAACAGTAGCCTTTTATCATGATGCCCGTGATTTTGTTATTCTCTCTGGCATGATGACACCGATGGGTCAGTTCACGGGTCGCGCCCTTAAATAAGCAATATTTTGACTCTGTGGAATTGCAATAGCGCATTATACTTCTAGTGAATAGTCAATATCAATTTATCAGTTTCAGAAGAACATGCGGATTCAAAACTACAGCAATAGCGGAAAATACACTTTATAAATCATGACCTATGCTGCCTCTCCATCTTGGGATGCAGCCCAAGACATTTTGGGATGTCTGTCTAGGATTATATCTGGGAGCGAATACACGAATCTTATTGAATTCAGTCATCATCAGTTTTTTTCCTACCATTAACTTCGTTTCAATGGGCTATGGGCTTTCTTTGCTGTATGGCAGCACGGTCTACTGAAAGGAGAATAAAAGAACAAAAATTCAGTCGTTGGTGATCGCCAAATGGAGGACTTCGATTATCTGTTCCCTGTTCCAGGCTAATGAACGGTGTTATCCCATCAACTGTCGCCCGGTGAGCTTGACCTGTGTGGGTTGGGAAGGCTATAAAGCAAGTGATTGCTAAACGAGTTACTATGCCCTGGGAAACATGGACCCCTCCCAAAGAGGTTACGTGTCATAAATTTGCTACTGGCTCGGGAACACTGGGCGTTCACCATGGCCGTGGATCACCCTGCGGACGTCTTGCTTGTCAACTTCGATAAGGTATTCGGTGTTGGTCGTTCGGTGCTACCCAGGATTGGCAATTTCCTCACTGGGCAGGGGGGATTTTCTCGGCTAGAGTTTCACGGTCCATTCCCCATTTTTTCGCGGCCACAAGTAGCGTCCCTTAAAATTCGATGTTTCGACCGTCTCTTCTTTGATTCACGTGAACGACATTTCAGTGACATGAAATTATGACCTATCGTTCAGGCTCCGGTGGATGTCGCAATTTTTTTCGTTGGCCTAAGAAGCTGGAGCAGTAAAAGGAAACGTTAGGAATGCCTTCATTTTCTCCCCATGCATATAAATGGAGATTGGCCTTAAAAGCACTATCAGGAGATGCAAACTTGATGCGAATGATTTGGGGTTGATATACACTGAAATAGATTTTGGAGTCATGCTGTCATCTAGAACGAAAATATCGACCCAAACTCTCGAACCCTGCGAGATTGCCAGAGGCATCCTGGGAGCTATCCGTTCTGTAGTTTGTCCATTGAGGCCTCCAATAAGCGGTATGTTTCTCAAGTTTATTCAAGGTTTTAATATGATAGCCCTGCAATTTTCCCATGCATTACGACTTGGGTGGAGGATTTTGACTATGGCAGTACGCCGAAGGATTGGTTGACGGACTTCGTGGGGTCAGCTTTGAAAACCGGCTGCGATAGCTTAGACTGTGTACTGCAGCTATCGAAGACTTCTTGTGAGTTTACTTTCAGTCTGAAAGATTCTTGAAAGCGATATCAGGCGAAAGCTAAAGCAATGCTTCCGTCAGGTGGTTGAGACCTGACTCTTGACCACCGGAAGCTGGAATCTAAGGGTCTTCCTCTGGTGCATCGACTCTTCGAACGTGCGACTACTGCTTGGAATCTACTCCCGTTTCTTGTGGCAGAAAAGATCAGCGAGGCTGGTTTCGAGCAATTGGCAGGGTGACAACTCGCGGATGTGTGAGTGGGATGCTGTCGGAGTCGTTTTTGGTGAACTCATTCTACGCGCGGCCACTTCTGCCGCATACCATTGAAAATGGCGATGACAATGATAAAGAATTGGTTACAAAAAATAAGTTCAAGAATTATGTAGATGAAGAAGGATTCTGCATGCGTAAACGCCACTGACTGCTACATTGAGTCATCTCACCTACTGTTTTTAACCACCGCTTTGTGAGAGCTCAGACACTCAAACCCAATGATATAAATGAACTCAAACTGACCTGTCCTCTGGTTAGGATTGTGTACTTTTCTGCCATGTCATCGACTGCTCATCTTGACCCATATTTCAACCATTACCTGCCAGAGAGGCCAGTGTACAACGGAACAGTCGTTCCGTTGGCACGCAGAAAACACGTCGCGGTTATCTTTACCTATTCACACTCAAAGCCGGTTTCCGCGAATGAATCCTAGAGTCTAGCGCCTTATATCTAACCTCCGAGTTTTTGAAAATACCCTCTCACCATATTCTAAAAATACTACGAAAAACCGATCCTCAAACATGGAAGGTTTTTGTACGTCTTGTATCTTGCAGAGTCATGCTTCAGAGCCAAATAGCAGGACCGAACTCTGCTGCCATGTGAGTTTGACATTGGGTCGACATAGGAACGTCACAACATCCAAGATGCATAGAATTTGTGAATGACAGTCAGGTGTTCTGTGTGCTCTAAAATACTGTATCTCATGTACAACCATCAGGCGAATCGTGACTACCAATATAATCAAGCTTGTTTGCTTCACGGCAAAATCATGACTGATCTTCGAGCCAATCCAATCATCCAGCGGCAGTTCGCACTTCAGAGGGGTATAATCCATCTCAGACATACCTACACTGTCGTTCAAACGATCGGAAAAACGTTCGGCCTACATGGGTCTTCACTCAATGGCATAACATTGTGTCCGAAGTCTAATTCGGACGGTTTCCCACCTCACGATGTGCATAATTCCACAGTCATCACAACGACAAAGTTGTAGAGGAAAGGCAAAGGAGAATAACTATACTGGAGACCATTTCTCTTGATGAGCTCGAGTGAAAACTCGTTACCACCTTGGTGAATTCGATGTTTGAATGGCTGAATGAAGCAATAAAGAATATAAGAAAAGACTGATCTGAAAATCTTATTGCTTATTCTCGGCACCAAGATGTGTCCTTGAACATGATTTATAGAAACTGTTGTAATGATCGTGTTCAACAGGTCCCCGAGCTTGTTGAACGTACATTCAGACGAATTTGTATTTACAAGAATGTTTGACCGAATCAGTGAATATATCCGGCCTTCAGTTTTCGGATCCATTGTATTGTGGACGGTTTGACATACACATTTATAGTTGGAACTTGACAGCAAAGTAAATTTCAGTCTTCGCAAATTTTTTTAGCCAGTCTCGTCGCTATAACCCTAAATAATGGATAGAAACGAAATAGCCACCATGGAGGCGAACGTTATTGCCTGTCTGAAAGAATCATTGGTGCTGATATTCTAACTTAGGAAAAATAATCTTCTCATTAGGAAGATGAAGCATTTTCCAATCTGGTAAAACTGGTTGCCGTAAACCGCATGACGAATGGCAAAACGAAACTATTCGAGGCCCAATATTTTGCTTGCCTTTCTTACGGATATCAGTTTATCAAAGGTCCTGGTAAGTGAAACAACGCTCACTTTCTTAACGTTATGGTACTTTTCATGAAAATTTAGCAATCCTTGTTTTCTGAAAATCGTGCACGTGAATCCCGCGTGGTTTTTTCCCCTTTGGTAAATTAAAACAACACGAAATTGTACACATCGTCCCGCTGACCAGATAAACAAAGTCTGTACAGTTTGACCATTTTTGTCGTAGGGTGATCATCTCGGGAACAAGCGCTCTATCGACAGTTATACAGTTTTATCCGACTGTGAGTGTAATCCGGACCGAATTGTTATCTTCAGTGTTTGTCATAACCTAAAATTCTAGCGTCACCGGTTATCGATCGCACGCCTGAAAATTGCCTTGGAGTTTGAATTTTAAACTATGGAACAAGGTCACTAAACTGTGACACAAGGAGTTTGGGCTACGATAGAATTTCTAAATTTTCTTACAGGTGCAATTCTCTTCCCCATAGGCCCGAACTAAGGTGACATGTAAAAGCCATTTCTATCCCAATTACACGGACTATAATCGAATCCCTTTTTCAATGATACCAGAATCAATGTTGCGTGCTTGAGTTTGTGGCAATATTGCTTGAAACGATCTATTTGTCAGCAATTAGTGGCTATTCACTCATTTCTGGCCGGAAAGTTTAGGTGATAGTGATCTATTTTGTGCTATTCAGCTTTGTTTGGTCAGTATAAGTGCGGAACATGAAGACAGATTTAAAAAAATCATCCCTTTGTCTGACAAAATATCTATAACCAGAATTATGACGTCTTTCATTACATCAACGGTTATTATATCATGACTACGAATATTCAAACTAGCAAACGAGAGACTGTATCTTATCTTACCCAGAATAGTAAAGTAGTTTCAAGAATGAATGTCATGATAGTTTTTGCGCAGCACAATGGAATGGGATACAAATGACCCATCCACTTATTACGGTAACTTGATGTGGCCTATCTGTTTTCGTGTGCCCATTGTAGTAAGGCAAGTTTGTGACACAGAAAAGATTTGTCGGTGGTTAGATATTCGCATAACATACCGTTCGGTTCACACAACAACAAAATTTTCCGGACATAGTTCATATGGAATAGATTAACTCTAGCCGATTGACTGAATTATTATGACTATCTGTAATCTATATGTATTTATGCAAACAAACATCCACGTGAAATTTAATAGCAAAAATATATGAAACGTCTAAGAGAAGTGTCTAAAGTTCCAACTGTCCAAATTAGAACAGATTGGTTTTCGGCAAGTATTACCCAAGATAAAAAGTACACTTCCAACTTATTGTGTGCAAGCAATCCCAGTTGTGATTAGTGAAAACGGGAATGAGTTCGGGGTAAGTTGATTGAGTCGTATAACCTATGCACGCATTATATCCAACTGTCAGCCTATGTGAAGCCGGACCACTTGAAACCGGTTGTCATTAGTATCCAGATAGACACGTTGTCCTTTTATTCCTTTCTTTACTTGTTCCCAGAAAACGAAGTGATAAGTTTTAACATGAGAATAGTTCAGAAATTTTGGTTCATATTCGCAAAAAATTAAAGTAAATTGTCGATGTAACACTTTGTCACTATAGTACGGAACAAGCAAAATAATGACTAAATATTTCACGAGGAGACATTGTATCGAAATGCGCAATTAATTGTATGTATACATCATAAATCTGTTTGTAGACCGAGTGTCATGTTAGTTACAGCTAAGCAGAAAACAACGACTAAGAAATAGGGAGAAAAGGGAAGGAATTCACCGCACACACAATAGCTTTTACGTTGTCTTGTGCATCATCGTTGTCCATCGGGAACTACGGTTCGTCAGTGGATTGGATACTACTCGATTCCCCAAAACAGAGTAGAATGGTGACTTAGAAAAATCTATTTCAAGCCTTTGATTAAGGTTTTTAACCTACTAGGTAGCAGGACTATCTGAGTCCCTTATAACATACTAAGAATCGGTGACTAATTGTCTGGTTCACACGTCGTTTGGATACGGGAGGACATCCACGGTGCCTGGTATAGCCTTCAAGCGCAGACCCAAGTGAGCAAAGAACCGTGTGTTTCGTTCGACCTCTTTGACGAGTTTGGAAGTCATTTGTCCATTATACTCGGGTTATTCATCACAAAGTCGCCCAAATGACTTCCGTTTCAGCTATTCGCTTATTGCATTTCTCTCCGTAGTCTGGTTTAAATTAGGCAATTTCAAACAAGATGCCACTCTGTGCTGTTGCGCTCAAAACGATTGGAAGTTTACTGCTGATGTGAAGATGAGCAAAACTAAAGTCTAGCTCCATTGAAAAATAGACATAATCTGATGATATACGACAGTTTGTTTACCTAATATTAGAATAGTTTAGGATTTGATCATCCACATAGGACCTCCAAATGGTTAAATACAGATTGCAAGATGTTGACATTTGTATCTTTGAGCAGTCACAGGATACTGATTAAAGATGGGGAAATATTCAAACAAAATCCCGTGGTTGATGATTATTTGTTTTTATTGCATAGAACTTTGAACACGTGATCGACAATCAACACGGATGTTCAAAATCATCGATATCGATTTCCACTTTTATTTCCTTCTTTCACACAGCTTATGCCATACAATCAGAGGAGCACGCGGAAACTGCACGCAATTGTCTACTATCCTGTGCTTCGGACCCGGCAGAACCGGTTGATGATACGGTTATGTCACGCACAATGCTACTGATTATTCTACTTACCTATTATACACTTGCTCGATCCAAATTGCTTCTCAACAGGTGAGGAATAAGTTGAAGCAAACTGCCGTAACCAAAATATCTGTCATTGCAAATGGCGTTAGCCGTGCGATAAAGATCGAAAACAATTATCCAAGGGGAGCTGATCGACTGATCGGTGCCTAATCAAGACGAATACGACAAAAAGTGATCCGCAAGGGGAGAGATAGACGACTAGTTGTTGGAGGAAATCGTCACATTCCTCGGTCTTCGAAGAATCAACTTTTTATTGCAGATATCCCGTCATTTTTCCACCTACTGAGTACGCGGTCTGTTGTTGGCATTGAAATTCAGACGCCGTAGTGATAATATAAGCATTTTTTACTGTTAACTTTCAATCGGACTTGACAACCAGACATTTCTCGTCACTTAGCGTGTTTTTTACTTCAACATAAGAAGAAAAACAACTGGTAACCCCCGTATACCGCGCTTTTATCATCAATACAAGCAAAAAATATAGAAGGGAGTAATTCGTTTTACGGTGATCCGCATTATACAAAACGATTAAGAAATGGTTCGTTGCAAGTTTCACGACTATATCTTAACAAACTAACTCGTTGTTAAGCGACTGACTAACTCTTACTGTTTTCGAGAAGGCATATATATAAACCTAAATGTATGTATATTAGGTATCATAGGCAGTAGCATACCGGTTGACGAAATTCTCTGTCATTCAGCTGGAACTTCGATTCCAGTTCAGAGTAACCAGAGCTGAGAATGTTGTTCGGAGATCTCGGTGCATTCCAGTCCTACATGTAAATGGATCGGCTAAGGAATACACAATGCAACATATAGGACCAATATGGTGTTGTTTATGCTTAGCCGTCTGTCTCAACGTCAATTTCGGGAGAATAAAATCTGATCACAAAATTTCCACCATTCAATTTGTTCCCACCGTCCGCGTTTTCATACCCCTTTGATCTCAGGGGATATGAAGTGAAAGTGAGGTACGTGTGAAAGAAAAACCGACTGCCATTCGTTGACAGTAATTCAGACTCGAAGAGGTTTTCATGATACTCAATTAAACGTAGTTTGAATAAAGCGCATAGAAAGCACGTAATGCACGGTACAAGCATTCCTTTGCAACTCCTCAATCCCGCACGTAAAACGTTAATTTACGTTAGAATGAGACGAGGTGCAACAAAATGAAAAAAAACAGTACAAATGAACTCAGGAAAATGTTTGATGGAAGCCGATTGGCTAACGTCAGGGCGATTGCACTGTAGGTCAACAGATTTTACGCACACATTGGCGGTTTCAGTCCGCGGTTTCAGTGCCTTACAAAAGGCAAACAGTCTCGGGTTATGGTCTCGTAGGATCGGTTGGAATGCTTAGTCGAATGTCATAAGATGTTTCGCGATTGACGAGGACCGTTTCCTCGTGCTTCCTTTCTGTTCGGTCAAAGGATAAGTGATTTGTTTCACTAATCACCTGGGCACATGCTCTGCCATCCGTGGCCCACGGCACCGATCCTGTTTTATCTTTTATCTTTTACTTCCTTTATTAATGAAATGACAATAAACATCAATTTTCAGGAAGGGGCCCGCGGCCAGCAGAGGGCTGCCAAGTGGGGAAGTTGACCGGCGGTGGGAGGATTCGAACCCGTAACTTTCACGTTCGAACGCCACGACCTTATCCGTTTGGCCACCGCCGGCCTATGGATGTGTCTCCCTTGGATCCACAATAACAGACATATTCCTTGGGATGATTGAAAAATGAATGCATTGTCTTATCGCTCAGTTCACCATGTATGGGAGTTATGTCGATAGCGTTCTAATTTTTACCGACGAGAAGTATTTTACTGAATTCTCCAATCAGTTGAACAAAGTACACCCAGACCTTTAGGCCGCACACAAAAGAGAAAAGCACAACAGTCTAGCTTGCTTAGATATCTTGATGACTAGATGTCTAGATGGACAGTTAACCGTAAAGCAACTTGGAGTGGGCAGTACATCCAGTTTTCCAGCTTTGCACCGGTGGTCTACAAACGGGATCTAGTGAAAATACTTCTATAGAGCTCGAAATATCTGCGGTGGAGACCGAATACCGAAAGAAGATGAGTTCCTAACCCAGACTCTCAGAGCAAACGGATGTTGTTATAACTTTAGCGAGGGAACGATCCAAGGGAACTCCAGCCGATTCAGTGGAGAAAAACGAGTCACAATCATCCTACTATTTAAGGGTGATCATATATCCAACCGAATCAGCCAAAAACCCAAATGTGCGCTAAATCGTACCTACTTTCCGCTGAATTCAACATTCTACACATTACTAAAGAACTGAATCTCAACAAACAATCGACTAAAGTGTCTAACTGAAATGACGCTCACATAATTTACCATTTCAGATGCAGCTGCGCTGACACACAGGCAGAACGGATTGGTGCCTTGGTCAACGGACTGGAGAGCATATGCCCAAGTGATTAGTGAATCAAATGACTTATCCTTCGCCCAAACAGAAAACGAAACATCTTTGATCGCCAGATTGACTTTGACTAGACATTCCAGTGGATTCTACGGGACCATAACCCGAGACTGTTTGCCTTTTGTAAGGTTTTTTTGATCAGCAGACTGAAACCGCCAATGTGTGACCTGTAGTGTATTTGCCCTGGCGTTAGCCAATCGACTTCCATCAAACATTTTCCTGAGTTTATTTATACTGTTTGTTTTTCAATTGTGTTGCACCTCGTCTCATTCTAACGTAAATTAACATGTTTTTTGCGTGCGAGATTGAGGCGATTAAAAAGAATGCCTACAATTCGCAATGTGCTTTTTATTCTTTGAGTTCAAATTGTTCAATTTGATTGATTTTTTCGATTTTTTAAACGGGATTTGTTTACATATCATTGGCCCTTGATTTGTCTAATGTTAACGAGGCTTACAGAAAAACCAATCTCTATTTTCCATTCATC
The DNA here is from genome assembly GCA_008360955.1 of Fasciolopsis buskii. Lineage (NCBI taxonomy): Eukaryota > Metazoa > Platyhelminthes > Trematoda > Plagiorchiida > Fasciolidae > Fasciolopsis > Fasciolopsis buskii. The sequence continues at coordinate 161,629 of LUCM01011285.1, forward strand.
ATAGAAACAAAGAAGCGGTGAAGTTCGCGCTCAAAGCAAAGTCTGTGCTGACCCAATTATTATCAATGGACGAAGAGAACACAGAACACACACATTTGTCGATCAACGAGGACAGTGGACAAACGGGGAAGGAACAAACCACTTGTTCTTCGTCCTACCTGGATGTTGCATCTTTATTGTTACGTCCGGGTGAAGGATTTTTTCCCCCGTTGAACCATTTGCAAATTCGTTTGGGCACTCTGATGGGAAAGTACGTTGTTCTCGGGGGAAAAGTTTGACCGATTTTTTGTTGGTATTAGTTCTCGCACGGTTTGCTTGTTATCTACCTCCTGTCTATTAGGCAGGTTGCGAATGAAATAGCTTGTTTTCTGCTGCACACGCGATTGCTCGCTGTCATTTCTGAATTTCATCATTGACTAGAAAATCAGTAAAGACTACTTTACTCCTTACAGTATTTTTTTTCAAAAAAATAACCTTATGTCATTTCCCACGTCCCAATCAGTTATCGCTAATCACAAGATTCCGGTTGTAAAAATATCAACTAAAGTACAAGACAACAAGAATGAAATCCCATGTCTGTGGTTAAGTATCATTCATACTCCCGACTCTCGACAGCTTCCAAATGGATCCATTTGAATCGATTTTAGTTATCATTTTGAGGAACAATCAAACAACTTTCAGTTTTGCCAATAGATTCAAATATTGAATGCCTTTGATTCCGGTGGGATTTGAACTCGTACACAAGTGTGCCCCACATCTTAGAATTGCTTACAATCCATCAATTGGGCTGGAAGGTCAAGGCGAACGAAAGTTGCACATTTTCTACTTGTGTTATGTTATTAAATGGCCTATACTTCACAAGCCCTTATCATCGAACATAATGAATTTCGCGTGAGTTAATTATCTATGTAATGTTTTTGAATTAACATTTGCTTGGTCACTGTAACCGTGTGTCGTCGAATTTGAAACCGCAGAAAGAGAAACGACGCAAACAGTTCTTCAATCAATTGCATTTGGCAGGTCGAATTTTCGTCCATAGTTAAACCCCGACTAGCAGTCAAAAGTCCCACCAACCGTAAAGATTTGGACAGACTCACAAGGAGCCGATGCAGTTTGCTGCGCAGGGCTTGAGACACAAACGTTAATGGAAAACTTGCATTGAATACATAAAATAAAACAGAAATCAGTTACCAAGCGTCATCGTGTAGAGTCGATTTGGTCAGCCGGAATCTTAGACTCACTCGATTATTTCTGGTTTCTGATTGAATGAAAGCTACACGGATTGTGTACCTTAATTATAGACGGACGGTAGGTTTCATGTATGGCCTCCAGATAGCGAATCTTTCATTTATTGTACAAATAATCTGTCCAGCCGTGTGCAAGTCTGTCGCCCTTTTTATAACGAGTCCTTGATCTTATCCATCTAGCAGGGATTCGCGATATGTTGCGCGAATGTGTTCATGCTCACTCACGATAACATTCAACACTGATGTGCATGCATTCTTTCTTCGTTGTTGTTTCTCTGTACCAGCAATGACAAATAGAACTACTGAAATTGATTCATTACAACAACGGAATTTAATTTTTCTTCATCTGCATATTAGTTCCTCCCTGACAGTTGTTTCAGCCGCATACTCGTAAAAATTCAAAACTTCAAGTGCTAATTTCTTCTAGACAGTTTGAGTAATGGACGCTGACAAGATGCTGCGATAGGATTGTTTATCTGCGATAACAAAATTATTCAACCAATTGACCGATCCAAATTCATCTTGGACAAAGTAGTTCTCATGATTTAGGGTATCATCTTAATGATGTTGGCGCTTAATCGCGTTAGTCTGATTTCCGCCGAGTTTGAACGCTGTCAGGGCTATCGATCAACTCGTAAAATTTCTACTACATAGTACTAACAATCAGGTCGAAGTTAGGTCTAGTATTTCCAGCAGATACCTACTGTTGAACAGTGGCAAATTGTGTTCTCCTAGGGCACACCTGTCGGATGGCTGAAAAATATGCTAATGCGCCTAGAGCGGTTATTCCGGTACACATTTCAACCATAAAATACCCACAGCTCTGTACTCGCAATGTGTATTCTTTATGAAGTATCACCGTTTTTATGTTCAGTGATTTGAAAGTAAGAACACCATGATATGTGAAGCAAGAAGTCAGCAAAACATCCAGACTGGTCGCCGGGCTCTCATCTAGCATTCTAAAACAATGAATTTGAACACTTTATTCAGATAATATTAATTATATATATGGTCTTGAATGGACTGAAGCAATCGTTTAACTTTTTCGAGAGTCATCGACCTTGTTCACTTCAAAATGGGCCTAGGCATGTTTGGGCTAATAGTTCTATGAGCCAGTGTACCTTTTTCGTCCTAGCATGAAATCATATGCATAGAGTACCGATCGAAGAGGTTATAAAAGAGGGATCTACATAGGAGGCAGCTTCTGTATGTGCAGGTTGTACCTGAATCCAATTTCCAAAGCAGTTTTAATCGATTGGATTCTGTATTAATTTGACCGTCACAGTGAGACTATACATTGATGTCTTATAACGGCTTGCAAGCTTCCATGACACAATGAACTATACAAGATGGATTATCTCAAATCGAATAATCAATCATACCTGGAAGATCATTGGTTAGAAGCTGATGAGCTAGTCTCCTGATCCTTCAGTTTGGAGTTGATTAAAGCTGAGGTTTTAATAAAAAAATGATCGGAAAAGTCATTGATCCAAACAGATGGCCTTCCACTCAGCTACTCTTCACTGCGTGGCGGATGCGCTCTCGACAGAATCAAACGCTTTGGTTAGGAACCCTAATTGGTCTCCTTTTTAGTAGCAGTCTTCGGCCGAAAACATTCATTGAATAGCAAAGCAATGGAATTCTTGTTGCATCAGTCGTTCCGCAGAATAATCAGGACCGCGCTGTCAATTTCTTCGAGCAGGGTATATATAAACCGGCTTAAAAACAAACATGGCGCCTACCTAACAAGTAAAGAAAACTGGAGGAGGGAGACAAATATGAGGGAAAAAATAATAAACCGTAACAAAAAAACTTTTTGTGTTCTCACCGTGAATAACTTGTGAGATTTTGGTTGTTTTCTAATTATTTTTGAGTGAAGTGATTCCTATAGACAGGCCAAATCGTCCACGCCACTGACTTTGTTTCTAAACCATAAGTCTAAACATCTCCAACCAACGACCAAAGCTGACTTCGTACTTATACACCATGTCGTGAACTGACTGCCACATCGCGTCTTCCGCCCTTGCAAAGCATACGTAAAAGAAACACCATAAGATAGACGATGGGCAAGCATACGCAATACGTATCCAACCCACCGAAGGCAATGCAGAGCGATTGTCTCAGTCACAAGACGACTGGCTGCGCCTATCACTTGACGACGCACCTCTTCATTGTTCATCCGATGTTCCAACCAGGTATGAGCGATGCTTCGGAGACCTTGATGATCGAACACAGAATGTCATCGGGTATCCTCGACAGAAGTAGGCCGAGTCTCGCAACCGTATAGCGGAACACTGGGAACTGTGGCATTGCACATCCTTCTGTTGAGGGAAAGCCGGATGTCATTGTGGCTCCACAAGTATCGTATGTTCGAGAAAGCTGCTCTTGCTTTCGCAATTCGCGATGAGACCTTCTCCTCAACATCTTTGCCTAGTGTGATTAGATTCCTGCCTTACTTGAAGCTTTTAACTAATTCTATTAGATAACCACAACGGGTAATTGCAGGCACAAGCTCTCGCCAGTCTTGAAGAAGTACCTTGCATTTTGAAGTTGCGAGAAACAGACCATGCCTGAGACCTGAGTAACCAAGCGGTCTAACGCGAGTTGAACTACCTATGCATCGTCAGTCATCAAGATGATATTATTGGCAAACTCTAAGTGAAACTCAGTTTCCTGAGAAGAGCTTACCTCCCTCGTGTAAAAGACTAGAGAAAGCGTTCTGCAGAACATCCTCTAGGACACGGTTGAAAAGAATTAGTGACGAAGTGCTGCAAATGCCGGCGTCAAGCGCTAACCCCATCTGATGCATGACAGTACAACACTTTGAGTACCGACACATACTTTTCAGGTATCCCACGTCCCAACAACTAAATTTATAGTGCGTATGTATTAATAGGGCCAAAGGCTGCACGGATGTCCAGAAACAAGATGATCGGTGGCCTTTGGAAGGTAAAACGCTGCTCAACCAGCTGTCGGAGGGTGAATATTTGATCGACGCATCCACGACTAACGCGAAATTCGGCTTGTTTCTCACGAGTTTGTCCTTCACGTTTGTTGGACGACCTACGAAGAATAAAGAACGAAAGCAACTTGGATCCTATTGGCATTAGGCAAATATCCCTATGGTTTTCGCAGTCACTGCGCAAGCCCTTTTTGAAGATGGGGGCAAAGACGGGCTCGCACAACTGGGAGGAGCTTTCTCGGAGTACCAGGTATTCGACAACACACCTGAAATTCTCTGACCGGTTCCATTGTTTCATCTTCAAATATGGCGCTTTATGACGTTCGAAGACTTAGATCGCCCTCAGAATCTCCACATCATCAGGTGGATCTGTTGTATCAGGTCACCGGACGTTTGCTGCAATGGCTGCAAGGGGAAGCTGATGCTGAAGGCCAGCTAAATTGTGCTTGAAAGTGTTTCGTGCAGCGTTCACGGCACTGCTGCAGTTTGTGGATAAGCGGATTGTCAGCTCCACAGATCGTTTTGCTCATGCCCAATGCGTTCTTACCGGTAGCTTGGAGGAGATGAAATAGCTTGCGGAAAATATCCAGAGCAGCAGGATGTTCCATCTTCAAAGCTTGTTGAGACCATCACATCTAGCAATCTGTGCGCAAGCTCGCATTGAGTTCACATCTCGTTACGAGTAGTGTTTGATTATACTCGTTGTCAGTCAGAATGAACGGGCGTGCGTCACGATGGCGCAAAGACTCAGCAGAAATCCACTGCGTCACAATGCGATGGGTCAGGCCAAGACTAACCAAGCTAGCATAATGCAAATCCCTCTTGACAGGCGACCGGTGCTTATTGATGTTTTGAGGTGAGGATTAACCTAGCTTTTTAGTCCGTGAGATTCAAAAGCTTGTTAGGCCATTCAAATCAGTCAGCTTTTCGGAATTTAACGGAGGTTGCAGAGTCCGTTTTCAGTGCTCAACAAAGCGGCCTGGTGTATACTAACGCGTGTTAGTAGTGGACGGGAGCTCTTCATTACGATCGGCTGTTTTATGGTCAACCCCGTCATTTGTAGCTAATGCCCATGTATTCGATCTGGGTCCGCCGCTGACTCGAACAGGGTAGATAACAGGTAGCCTACCGGAGATTGGAACGTTTGAGGCCCCTACTAGCAAGAAACAGATGATAGTCTGAGTACAAAGCCAACAACCGTTCCCCGTTTGCATAATGACCGGAATCGAGACCAAAGGGACCAACTAGATGGGCCTCATTCCAGGACAGCCAACTTACTCTAACATTCATGTCCACTGTCGGAACAATGATGTTACCCTGCCTTGTTCTGCGTAAGAGTTCGTGCTCTTTTGATCTTTTAGCGCGTTTGTTGATACAACGAAGGAGTTGCGTCTAACAGAGCGACGGCTATTTCCTCTGCACTAAACCCTAAGTCTCATTGCGCATAACCGAGTATCGAGTGGGATCAAGTCAAATAGTACAACCACAACCCTATTACTGAGAACCACACCAACATTAGCAACACCAGAAACCGTAGCCTCAAGGTCCTCAGAAGGACGCAGATTAAACTTCACGCAAGGACTAGATGGGGATGTCAGTAGAATAACGGAACTGGATTCTGGAATGCCAGGATCCTGGATACAATACACATCGATGACTAGTGTCTCCAGGGTACGGGCTAAACACCCCTATCGACCTACATGGAGCAATGTTCGCACATTGAATGTGTCTGATTTGGAGGGGCATCATGGATGAAGAAGTGCATCAGCCGGCGGAAGCGGGTTCGGCGAGATTGGGATGCTATCCGAGGGAGAACGCGAGAGAAAATGAGGGGGATTTATTCCACTGACACTACCACTAGCATGATAGATTGTAATTCCCGAAAAATGTAAGGAAATAGGGTAGGAAGAGGACTCACATGGATTAGTAAGAGAAGAAATGGTTGAGCAAGGTGGGGGTCGCTTTCGTGAGTGCGCGGAGAGTGAGAAACGTTCGCAGAGAGATCATCCATGTTCATAGTTGTGTGCGTTGCGAGTTGTTGTACTACTCGTTTGCCTAGTCCGGAGTAGGCCCTTTGATTCGCGGATGCACCTCCAGATTTTGCGCAGCCAAGCGCTTCCTGTAAGGTAGCAGAATCCTTGCAGACGAGCTGGTGGCCATTCGGTCGGTTCATACGTCTCTTCTGCAAAAACCTTTTCGGGTCAACGGAACACGAAAAGGTTCAATAGCCTTATTTGATTTGCGGGCTACTCTCGCAAAGTCATAGTGCTACCAGTGGGCTCTTTTGATGTTTTTTGGGGGAGATCGCTTGCCAGGCGAAAACCCACCGCGTTCTCTAAAATGTCGCTGCTTGCCCGCGGCAGCTTATTCGTTAGGCTTGGACTTACCCTATTCCCAGCTAACGTCCTCGGTTCTGGCCGTTCCCTTATGGGCAATCCAAGGATGCTTCCATTAACAAGCAGGGTGGATCGTGGTAGACATGGGCCTACTCTTAGTGTCCATGTCGGGTTAACGGGCCCTCTGCCGTGTGCGTCGGACATTTGGGTCATAGGCTGTGGTTTGGGTTCTAAAAGGAAAATCTCTCCGGCAGGGTGGGCAACCGCGAAATATTGATAGCCCTAATACCTCCAACATTTTTTCCACAGGTAACCTTTTTCATGTCCGTTGTTTTGGTGTTGCACTTGACAGTATGCCATGAATTGCGGCCCGGTGAATTTATCTGATGACATCCTTTGTGAGATGAGAAGAAATAGTTTGCAAGCATTCATTTCACTTGGCTGCTTTCACTGTCCGCACGCGTACCCAAATAGGGTAACAACCTTCCCTACCTATGACTAGTAAAACCTTTAAAACAGATGCATATACCGTCTCCGAAACGGGAATACAGGTTATCCGGTTTCACGAACTTGTGGTCAGGCTGACTTTTGGGATAGCTCTGAGCATGCGGGCGGAGTGTGCACTGCTAGACTGGATCCCGGCCAGCAGTCGTTTTTTGTGGTTCGTTTGAACAGTTCTGTACGTGTCAATATCAGTGAACTGGAGCGTCGTAGTTTGTTCGTCACATCTGTGTATGGACCCACTGACAGAAGCTTCTCTGGAGCAAAGACCACTTCGACCTGGAGTTATCTTGGTTAATCCGCAGTGTGCCTTCAACGAACGTCATGGTCGTTGTTGCTAATTTCAACGCCCAATTTGACTACGGAGATCAAACGGAAGCCTACTATAAATGGTGCGATTGGGGAATCCGACGGCACACTCATTCATCCTCAGGGGTATCGGCTGGCACGTTGGGCAGAACAATTTAGGGAGCAGGTTAGTTGGTACGAAACCACAGTGGGCCTTCCAGTTATGCCTGCAAGTGACCCGATGCAGGTGGATGTCAACTCTTCATGGGAAATGGAGTTTATCACGAGAAATAGGTTTATTTAAAAGATACAGCATCTGGACCAAATGGACTATCGTCATCCTCCTTCAGGGGTAGTTTTGAAGTGGCAACGTCGGAGTTAACAAGATTCCTGGGATGGTTCTGGCTAGAGGGGGGAGATATTCCTAAGGAATTGTGTGAATCGGTGATTGTACCGATTTACAAGAAGGGTGATAGATCCTCATGTGAAAATCAAGAAAGAAATTAGTTTAGTAAGCATTGCATTCGAACCGATCGTGGGCGCTGACTTGCGTTGAATATCTGGTATTCGCGAAAGGTGTATGCGTGAGAACCAATCCGGTTTCCGTCACAGAAGTGGTTGTGTTGACCGAAATTTCACTTTGCAATAGATCTTAGAACACGTCCCGTAGATCCACGATTTCTGTCTTCGTTAATTTGAAAGCGACGTTCGATGCCGTCGATCGTGCGGTTCTGTGGCTATGCCTCTTACTGAAGGGTGTAGCAGAGAAATTCCTTTCACTCATCCAATTTCTGTAATATGAACAACTGAAGGCAATTTCGCGCTTATGGCAATATTTCACTCGAGTTCACCACGAGAAGTGGTTATGAAGATAGCTCTACCCTGATGTGAGAATAATGGCATTGATATTTGCTCAGACAGGAATCTGTCTGACTTGGAATGTTCGGACAATGTTGTGCTATTAAGTGAAGATTCAAGTAAGTTGCTGATTTTTCTCGATCTTCTGAACGTCAGTGTAGGTATGTTTGGTATGCTTTTTGAACCTCCGAAGTGTAGAATGCTGTTTTAGGACTTGACTACTTCGAAGCCAAACCTTGTTCCTGCAGGGGAGCTATAGGAAGAGGTGAATAGATTTAGGAACTTGAGTAGTTGTATCTCACGTGATGGTCGTACATCAGGTGAAGTGTATTCGTGCATACAGAAGGCCCGATTGGTATTAACTAATTTGAGGTGTCTTTGTCGTCGGTTGGGTATATCAATCAGCATTGGGGTCGTTAGTGCTGTACGATTTCGAAACAGGGCCGTTTAGAGCAGAATATATGCGAAGACCTCTGGTGTTTGAACAAAGTTGTGTGTATCATTGGTGAAGTCTGGTGGGGGAATTTTATGTTGGACTCAGAAATTGGGCATAGGGCGCTGAGCAATGGGATCAAGTGTTTAGAACATGCAGTGAACGAGAATAGGTTGAGGTGTTTGGAATATGGCTTGCGCATGCTCACAGGACGTCCGCCCCGTTTTAGTTTGTTCTTTGTGATAGGTGATAGTTGGACTATGGTTCGGAATAGCCAGTGGATCATATGGGAAAAAGTATGGAAACTGTAAGAAGTGGACTGGCTAATGTACGTTCAATTAGACTACTAGGTTGGAGTCCTTGAGATCTCCCGGAGCGATAATAGCAACCAAAACATGAGCAGGTCGGTGCAAGGCTTATTTTTGTACAAACTGAACTGAACTGCAGTAATTTGAAATCAACCTTGGTTAATGCAGCGGTTCAATTATGACCTGCAAAATTATGCCCAACTCAAACTCAATTCCCAATAGCGATGAAATAATATGATTATTTTGCTATACTAGTTCGGTAAAAACTCAGGCTTATGAATATGACTGTTGCACTCTCAATCTCCTATCGTTGTTGTTAAATGTTGTACTTTAACGTGTTACTAGCATCATGATATTCACAACAAAATATTTATTCATGGTTCCGGGAGGTTTTGACGCACTTATTAGCTCATCCGGTCCGATTTGTGGAAAATTCGAAGTCCCTATAAAACCGGAAGCAGAATGTGCTTCCTGTCTGAGTTTCTTGATACTTGAAAACCATTGTTGGGACGTGGAAATACAACATAACAACAAGACCACATTGTTCTATCACGTTTTGCTGTTTGTATTTTCATTCGGCGAATCTCTCACTTTAAAACTGCCACGTCTTTCGCGAAACTGTTCACTTCGTACCACATATCCAAACACCGATAAATGAAAGGATCTTCCACAACCGATTTCGTTCAGATTAAACAATAAACACTGGAACTAAATTTATTTTTTCGTTGAAATTCTGCTCTCTCACTTCAGGGCATTGGCAAATCAAAACAAACTTTTGTCAGCGGAAGAACACTATACCAAAGCTTTGGAGTTGACAGAAAATCTATTCGGTCCGAATTGTGCCGAGACAATCCCAATTATTCAAGCACTGTCTCAGGTGAGTCAATCCGCAGTGTTGTATAAACAACAGAACACATTTGAATTGTGGTTTATATTGATAGGTCACGAATAAACGTACGGATATATTCTTCATTGTTCTGTGCTCTCTCGCTAGCTGGTTATGCCAGCCGTTCGAGTTCCGCGCCCTGCTTCCCGTTCCATTCAATTGTTCGACAATGGGTTTTAAAGCCTCACACCCGTACTACTGTGTCTCCAAAGTCAGTACGTTGTATTGGTTTTTTGTTATTATGCACCTAAGGGCTACGCATCTCTTCCCATCCTATGAGAAGCACCAACGCCTAGCCTAATTTGTTTATCTGGGCCACACCACTCGGTCGGATCTGCGCTCTCGTGCTCTCATGTGATGTCTGGTGTTGACTTCTTATGCTTTAGTGTGTTGTGTGGTGATTACTTCAGCTGGGAAACAGCAAATCTGATGACAGGGTTTGCAGAACTCAACGACATCAGACAGTGATGGCCATGAAGGTTGACATGAAGATGTTTCAGACAACCCAATTTGGCGGAGGGCCTCAGTAACTGAAGCGGGAGCTTAAACATCACGTCGAACAATCATGAAGTTTCGTCTGACGCGCTATTTCAATCAATGACCAAGTCCATGCGTAGCCTACAGTCAGATGTCACATTCAAATCGTGCTTTAAATGCTAAAACTGTTTCGCTGTAGACTTAGCTGACGAAAATTTTAAAAAATCAGGATGCAAGTACTTTTGAGAAAACTGGCTCCTGTAGAACGTATGTGCTATGTCGATTACATTTTGCCTGATTAGACAACAAATCACACATTCGAAACAAATTGTCCAAGCACTTGATAATTTTTGGCTTTCCGTCCTCAGTGTACAACACTCGTTTTCAGTATCTGAAACTTACCAAAAAACGTAATACTGACGACTTGGGGACATGTGCAAGAACCGTCAGACGTCAATGTAGTCGGTTCAAACTAGTTGCTCTCATCATCATCATCATCATCATCATCATCATCATCATCATCATCATCATCATCATCATCATCATCATCATCATCATCATCATCA
>LUCM01011285.1:174055-204444 GCA_008360955.1 Fasciolopsis buskii
AACTGTATCGGAAGTTCGTGCTTGACAACAACAAACGACTGTCTGCACAAAACTGGAGAAGTCTTTTCCTGTTACTGTTCGCTGAGCAGGTATGGCGCACCGATCACATAAACAAAATTCCGATGCAATCAATTTTCCGACCTCTGCATTAAAACCACCTGCCAACACTTCAATGTCACAGCCTTTGCTCTTACGAACAAGAGTGACGAGCTCGTTATAAAACTCGTTTTTTTGCCTGCCAGCGCTACAGCCTATTAAGGCGTATGACCAGATGACAAATAAACTGCGCTTAACAATACTATCCTTTCGAATGCCGACTGATGCCTGCAATCTGACGGCGCACATGCGACTGGTAACCAGGTTCCCAACTAAAAGGGTTGCTTTAGCGTTCTCACTTAATACTAATCCTACACCGCGTTGACCTACAGCTTGAGCTGCTTCGTCTCCTGAAGTGTGAAGAAAATACCTTGACGAGACATTTGGCGCAGTTAGTTGAATTACTCTACTCTACTCGAATCCTGAATTCGTGTTTGACTGGCCCAGCAGACATCGATTGCCAGTGATTCCGCTATCGGAGATAAACACGCCTGTTGGCCAGCCTGCATGAGAGGGCGCACATTGAAAGAGCCGAGATTGAGAGGCTGACGAGGTTTGAGACAATGTGAGCTAGCAGACACTATTTGACAATGAACCGTTTCGAGTATTGGCGATGTTATCAGCGGGGACATTTTGGGTGCGCAAAGCGGGCAAAGTGATTCGGTTGGAGATAGAAGAGACAGGTTGAATTGGATGGATGGTTTGCTCATTAACTAAAAGTACTTCCGATTATTGATATTCGCCGGCTATTACTAATGCATTCCGAATTGAGAATCCCCTAGTCTAGTTATTAGCATCACGTGCACTGCTGTTATTATTAAGACATCTGCAAAACTCCAATTTTAGTTAATTGGGACGTAGATTGAATGAAAATTCTGGATGTCGTAACAGGTGGTCAGTCGGTTGCATCTTGTTCATTTTGAACACGCCTGATAATGAGTAACATGGAATCCGGTTACATTTTTCGTGGGCAAAATCGACGCAGTGAGCCAGGATTTAATCGATGAAAATTGCCTTAGTTAGTCTGATCAGCTGTGCTATCACGTCACTGCCTAACATTGGCCGCGGATCCGTTCTTGGATGCAGTGAGTCTTTTGACGTAATTAATTAATGAAAAGATGGAAGAAGGAGCTATTTCTTTTATTTTATGTTTATTGCGAAACTGAAAATAAGTATATTGGGGTAATCAGTGACAACATTTGTCTCCGATATGCTGTAGAATCACAATGCATCAGAAAGTAAAGTCAAAAAATTAACCAAACTTTCATTGAACATATCAAGACCAATCGTCAACTTTCGTTTTGTCCAATATGCTACATAATTCTTAATAAAAACAAAAGAAATTAATAAGTTTTTGTTTGTCTCCGTTTTATTTAGATCTACGAGAGGCGACCCCGGGTGGACGGGGAAGAAACTGTTATTCGTCTAAATGAAAAATTGATGGAAATCGCGAGACACAAGTGAGACAGTAAAAGGTCATCTGTCCTCGAGTTCTTAATAAGTCCCATCCATGCTTGCGCTATGAATGGTCGAATGCTCTCATCAATTGCTGCCTTAGTTCTTGGCCTGAACGGTTCTGAACAATGCTAACCGTGAAGGATAAACAATGTTTTCATGAAATAATTCATCATTTGATATCATCGCTCAACTGACCATTAAGAAACCATGGAAGCTCTGTACAGTTGTTTCATCCTTGTTAGGAACCATGAGCAGTGCATATCCACCGGGCCCAAACTGGGATGCGAACCCGGGACGAACGATTTTAAGTCGAACGGCTTAGTCATTAAGCTATCGGGCAGTCTCTCAACAGCTTTGTTGAACTTCACCACATGATGATGTTGCACTTATCCGTCAGTGATATGCACGGCCACGGGCCGCTAGCGCAAAGCAATCGATCCATGCTGATAGATGACTTTTCTGCGCTGCTGATGATTTCTAACAAAGATAAAACAGCTATACATTGGTTTGGTGAGTTGATCAATTATATCACATGGTGAATTATTTCATGAAAGCATCCGACCTCCAGCTACTAACACATGGGCAATTTCATTTAGTTACGAAGTCCGATCTAACAGATTTAAAAAATGTTGGACGTAGTGAAATGTAAAAATTGTTCCACCTCGGCGAGATTCGAACTGATATATGCACGTCACCTACGCATTTCCATCGCATGCGCTCAATAAGCTGAGCTAAAAGACTACTCAAAAATGAGTGTGAACATGATGCGGGGGAATGAATGGTCATCCATACGAATCTGTTTGACGAAACTGCCTAAACGATCGTGCCCGTGAATTCTGACTGTTGGGTGGTGCTTGATTCATGAGGAAATCCTGCTTTAGCAGCAACATTAGGAAAGGTTCATTGTGGTGGATTTATTGTCTTTGTACAGCTTATTTTTCGACGAGTCCTTGCATATAATTATTCTCATTCTATATATTCAAGGACGTTGGTTCTTATTGTCTGTTGAGTGATTTCCATTTGGTTTTAGCAAGGGTGATTCACTTTTAAAGTGAATCCACAGTTCATTTAATGTTGAAACCAGCCGGATAACCTAGCGGCTAGGGTATTGGAGCTATTCCGTGTCAAAACTGAAACACAAGCCATGTACGACCGATACGCTGAGGGCTACCAGAAACGATGAAATAGTTTTGTGTTGCACACCTGCTATTCAGGCTGACTTTGCTACCGCTCGCTTGAAAAACAATAGCAAACGTTTTAACATATAAATGTAGTGTTTTGCGCATAATGCTGATTATAAAATGGAAAATATGGAGGAGTTGCCCGAGTTCGTTTTTTCCCAAATGTTGGCATCATGGACTGTCCGTACAATCATTCTAGGAAATGGGAAAAGCATTTGTTCCCGCATTGTTATGGTTGCATTTTTGCCTGTATTTTTGGAAATAAACTAGGATATATTACTAGCAATGTGGAGACCGAATGCACGAAATTGTTGCACATGAAAGTGTTGGTTAATTTTTTTGTGTCAAACCGCAGTTTCCTCTGATCGGTAGCTGACCGAATCTTTAGCTTGTAAGTTTCACTACTGATATTAACTACAGTAGATACAAGATGATCACGAAAAGATTCAGTCTGAACTTTAACCTTGGTGATCATAAACCCCTGAATTTCAACAAATCAAGCCGTGAAGTAGACTAAAATAAAAGGCTCATCTTACGTTATTTTATAGCTACGACACCAGTCCGGAACTGCGCAATTTGCTGCCATTGATGCAAATAGCTCATCGTTTGAGCACAATCTACCTGAGCACAAATGACCCTCGATTAGAAGGTGAGTATGAAAGTCATGCTTGTTCTGACTTTCTAGCTGTGACAAACTCGGATAGGTTATAAATGCGAAACGAATTATCGACATTCTATCAGTATAAGTCCACCGTCTCAGCAATAATGAACAACATTAAAGGCGGGAAATGTGTACTCCTTTGCACCAAAGAAAATAAGCGTTTTTGAGCACGTAGTTGCCGTTGATATGCAATTTGACAAAGTAGACGAGGCAGTTTTTCAAATAGTGGCTTCAATGTTTGAGGACTAGTAAAGTCTTGTTTAAAGTATCATCTAGATCACGTAGTATCTTTTGTAAATAAGGATAAGTAATTAGTGTAAAAAAGGGGTGAATTGATCATGACTTCAAATCTCAAGAATTTCTATTTTGTTTATTAAAACAGTACTGTTTTTTCGCGTGGTAGAAAAAATAACTTCATCAACGGGAATGAAAAGTGATTGGAAGGCCACAGTTGCGTAACTAATGTATGTTGTGAATGAATGTGACTAAGGATCTCAGAGAACAGCGTAGGTGATCACGAAATAATCGGGCTTTTTTCCGTTTGGCCGGCGGTGGCCAAGCGCATAAGGTCGCGGCGTTTGGACATGAGGGTTGCAGGTTCGAATTCTCCCACCGCCGGTCAACTTCCCCGCTTGGCAGCCGTCTGCTGACCCCGGCGCCCTTCTGAAAAATGTTGTGAATTGCTCTTCCATTCACAAAGGAAGTAAAACGATGAAATATAGATTTAAAAATACATTGCGTTCTCCCGAAGGAACGGACATTCAATTATGGAGAACAACCAAATAATTCCGGTGATCTGATACGGGTAGAGCACGGTGCACTGCTCACAGCTTACGTAGAATTAGGAAGGGCACACTTAAATGTTAAAAATCAGCTATAGGGAGATTTCAGAAAGCAACTGCCAACCGAGATCGCCGCACCAAACTTGATTTGTTGAAGTTTGATTGCAAATCCGCATCCATTTATGGGGATTTTTACAGCGCTTCAACAACATAACGCGTTTATCCACTTTCGACCCAGACGAGGATGATGCTGGTGGCGCCACCTTCATCAGGCCTTCCGTGTATTACGAATCTTCTTAGTTTGGAACAAAGTTGTGATATAGTACAAGCAGTTTATGATAATAGCGAATGATTCTGGTGCACTTTTAATTTGTGATGTGATTAGTCTAAGCGAAAGTATCGACCGCACATTGCGCTTGGACCAACAGTAGATTACTGAAGCTAAAAATTTAATTGACTTATGTTTCTCGAGAAGTCTGTACCCAAGACACTGCTCGCTAGAAAGATGTTAGTAGGATGGCATTTCAAGGTGAGTAATGTGATGTGGCTAACATTTAACATTATTCCTCTAATAGTAAGAATAATGAGCATTTGGGAAAACATATTTCAGCCTACACGGATATCTTCATGTGTCCTTTTAAAGGCTACTTGTCTGCCCTGTTATTAATTCCTCGTCTTAATCACGATTTTGTGTAGTTGCACTTATGGAGACGGAATTGTAAGTTATTGCAAAGCCAAAGAGAAAACAACATCCTGATTCTGGAGTAGTGCTCATTCGTTGACTTTCCACGGACCGGTTTTAACTTGTGCAGCAATTTAGACACATTTTGCAGTATTCCCGTTCCTAGTAATTCATTGGCCTAGGATATTTACTAGTTTTTCATGTCCAATCAAATACGTTCGCACGATGCGAATGTTAATCTTTAGTTCCGGTCAATATTTCGTGCCAACACACTGTCCCCGGTATGCAATTCCAGATAAGGCGGAACAAGTTATCTTGGACGTTCTGAAAATTTGTCCAGCAACTTCCGGTTTGATGGAATCCACAGATATTGCTGATGTGTCTAATCCCATGTCAGCTCGTTCCAATGACGATCGTCTCATATCAGTCAGTCAGCAATTACTCCATTCTGAAGCTGAGGCGCGCAAACGTGCAGAGCGATCCATGTCCGAGGAGCAGTTGAAGAAACAACAGATTGAAGCTAGTTGCGCCTTACGTTCCGTTTTGATACGTCTACGTCTATCAAGAAAACGGTACGAAGTAGGTTAACTACTGACAATTTTATTGTTCCTATTTTTGTGAACGCTGCCATAATCTATCAGAAGTATTCCGACAACCGTACTGATGCATCTTCGAATTTTTTCTTACTCTAGTTTCATATTCCTGGTCTGATAACCCGTGTTCCTTTTGCCAGCACGGAAGTTTTTTCCGGGGACTACGACCATTATGTTAGCGGGAGAACAATACATATTTTTTACTAAATTGAATGCCTTTTGTGCCGAATATCTAAAGCGATTTTGCGCTCCCATTCTTGAGATCAGCTTTGTGCAACCAACAAAAACATCGATTGTGCACCTACGATGAATCTTTTCAATAACTCTATCCTTGCTCAAGTTTGACTCCAAAGAAGATGTTTTTAGCATTTAGGCACAAGGATTTATTTTACTTGCTCTTTAGCCAGATGAGAATATTTACGATCGTCTTAGTTTCCGATAAAGATAACTCATCAGTCGTCAGTTTGAATCTAAGATTATCACCTTGAGCGCTAAGATGGCAGCCCTTTCGAATGAGCATTCCATATCGATGTCAGAATGTTTGCTGAATTTCACGGTAACTATAGATACTCGTATCGATCGCAACCTTCTAACTACGGTGAATTCTTTATACGGGACGAGTAGACATGCTAGATTGCTGACCGATCATTTGAATTGTCCGTCAACTTTGCAAATGTTGATTTATTAGTAACTATTCTGCACACCACTGGCATCAGTGAATACAATCTCAAATAACAGAGATATACCATCTCAAATAGACGTTTGCTACAAATCTGGCAGTCCCATTTGTCACTCATGTTTTGTTGAGCACTACAAAAGTTACACGAATATTTCGAAAAATAGTGGTGACTGAATCCGTTTTCCTCAAACTTTAATTTATCTTAGATCTGAAAAAATGCTACAGAATTGGTTTTGGAGACTTTTACAAGTGTATCAGGTAAAAAATAGACGAGTCATTTTGCGAATGAGGTAGAAATCTAGATGGAACAGGGAGTTCGTTTAGAAAATCAGAATGTGGAACGTTCCGGAAATAAAAGATTCACTTCGTGGTAGACATAGTCGATGTGATCGGATTTTTTGCTGAGATAAAACCTAAATATCTTACAAATGAAGGAGAAAGCAAATCCTTTTCGCCTCTACTCAATTAAAAGACAGTTCCTTAAGTGTTTTTGTAGCTTTCAGATAAAAAATGAAACACTCACTTACTTGAATGGAGCTAATTTCTTTTCTTTCATTGATGACCTTGAACTTTAGACCACAAACGTTTTATCACGAAGCCAAGTGACGTCGTCAGTGTAGGTGCGCACTTTTTAGTGTTCTCTTATATTTATTAGGTTTGTCGCCACGGTTTGCTATCTAAACGCCAAGCTCAGCGATCAGACCCCTATGAAATCCAACAACGTGTGTTACACAAGCAACACAAATTTTGGAACTCATTGACTTTGCAGTCTGTTTCGTTAGAAACACACGTGCGGAAGTGATTCATAGACTTCGCTGTGGATCGACCGGGTCGGTCACTCCGGTGCATGCAAATTCACCCGTGAACTACAAACTCCGTGCACTGGAGCAGAGCTTTACATGTCATTACTGATTGTACGTAGTTTCTGCATTATACTTTGTGCTTATATTAGTACACTCAAGTCACTTTTTAGGTTGCGTAAAATGCAACTATCCAACTCTTTTTCGTTTTATCAGGATGCTGAGGAATTACTGAAAAACAATTTAGCAGTTCAGCAGGTCACATTCGGTTTATACAGCCCAGATGCTGTCATCACACAAAAAATGCTTCTCTCATGTGGACTTGCCCAAGGAGGTGGAAAACGTTGTCTGATTCAAGCGCGTGAGGTACGTTGTCTGTTGGGAGTAGAAACCATTGGCAACAGTACTGCACATATGGTAAACGTGTGCCGATCCCCGATACACAGTTGCTTACGAGCAACCGTAGGCGCATAGCTTTTTTAATTGTTCATTGGTTGATTTATTTAAACTTTGCACACCAATATATATCTTTTATCTTTTACTTCCTTTATTAATGAAATAACGGTGTACATCGATTTTCAGGAAGGAGGCCGCGGCCAGCAGAGGGCTGCCAAGTGGGGAAGTTGACCGGCGATGGGAGGATTCGAACCCGCGACTTTCACATCCCAAATGCCACGACCTTATTATTGTCATCATTCACCGTTGAACAACAATGGAGACCCCACTTACGGCTACATTCCCCCATAAGTTGAAGATTTCTGTAAAAAGAGTAAAAAATGCAAGGGGGGCATAGAATATACCTACCCGAGCCGGAAAAGCAAGAAATTCCGCTGTAGCCAACCTATTCGATACAGTGCAACAGTACAAACGCAGATTTTCAATCATTTTGATTCGATAGAAATTGACAGCACGATCGTCATTGTTCACAGTTCAATGGCTTATTCACCAGTGCCTCCAGCCAGCTAGTTGACGGGTGTTTCGGACCTAAACCACGAAGAATTAAGACATCTACTTTGGCTCTACCTACGTTTGTTGTGCATTTTCTCATTCCACGTTGCTAAGCTCTTCTGTTAATCACCATCCCGCGGGAGGAACACAAAATAGGGCACGATATGGTGGACGTGTGTTCACCATACGCAACACGTGACCCAACAAACGTAGCCCTGCAATGCTTCATACACCGAAATGAAAGATTCTCAGAGTCAACAAATAAACTTTGATTCCGCAC
The DNA here is from genome assembly GCA_008360955.1 of Fasciolopsis buskii. Taxonomy (NCBI): domain Eukaryota; kingdom Metazoa; phylum Platyhelminthes; class Trematoda; order Plagiorchiida; family Fasciolidae; genus Fasciolopsis; species Fasciolopsis buskii. Next base: position 182,216 of record LUCM01011285.1, read on the forward strand.
CTCCAAATTCCCGTCCCCCGGGTTCATCCAATTCTAGCAATACTACGCAAACATTGGTGATAAGTACATACGACTTTTAATTTCAGTGAAATATCAGACCGATACCGCATGTGCTTCAGTCCAGCGTAAGCCGCTCGGTACTCGCAACGGCTCATTGTCAATTAGTGTAGTAGGCGATTTTCAATCTGGTAGCTCATTTTCTTAGGCCTCATCAGCCTCTGAATCTCCAGTCCTTCTTTGTGCCCATTCAGGCGTGTTTATGTCTGACAGAGGAATCACTGGCAATCGATGTCTGCTGCGCCAGTCAAACACGAATTCAGGATTCGAGTAGAGTAGAGTAATTCAACTAACTGCGCCAAATGTCTCGTCAAGGTATTTTCTTCACACTTCAGGAGACGAAGCAGCTCAAGCTGTAGGTCAACGCGGTGTAGGATTAGTATTAAGTGAGAACGCTAAAGCAGCCCTTTTAGTTTGGAACCTGGTTACCAGTCGCATGTGCGCCGTCAGATTGCAGGCATCAGTCGGCATTCGAAAGGATAGTATTGTTAAGCGCAGTTTATTTGTCATCTGGTCATACGCCTTAATAGGCTGTAGCGCTGGCAGGCAAAAAAACGAGTTTTATAACGAGCTCGTCACTCTTGTTCGTAAGAGCAAAGGCTGTGACATTGAAGTGTTGGCAGGTGGTTTTAATGCAGAGGTCGGAAAATTGATTGCATCGGAATTTTGTTTATGTGATCGGTGCGCCATACCTGCTCAGCGAACAGTAACAGGAAAAGACTTCTCCAGTTTTGTGCAGACAGTCGTTTGTTGTTGTCAAGCACGAACTTCCGATACAGTTTGCGTCGCAGAAACTATACGACTAACTTAGAACCTCGGCGAGCAGCAAAGTAGATGGGCACCGGGATCAAATAAAACAGGCGATGCATGTGACAGTAGGATTCGCCTACGGTCTTAGATTTTGCATTCATCAATGTCACTGGATCTCGCAAGCGTCGCTGGGTATAATGGAGCACAACTGCCAGTTCCCTAAATGCAGGGAGATGAATAAGCTGCGTGGACATCTGCAGTGTCAGTTGACGACACCCCTTACGAATGATCGTGAGAACTGGTGGGTTAAGATAGCTGAAGAAATGGAGGTAGCGGCCTTTCCAGGTAATAGTCAAGCTGTTTAAGCTTATACGCGACAGCAGTGGGTGGAGAACTTCGGTTAGTGAAGTTGTGTGCGATAGAAATGGAGAGCTCATCCATGGTAGGCAACAAAGGCTGGACCGTCGGGTTGAGCATTTCAAGAAACAGTTTGACTGGTGATATGCCAACGTACTTAGGCTGTCGTCTGCAGCTGCCACTCCCTGAGAAGTGTATCTTGGACCCACTCGAATAGAAGCGGAAGTATAGGCGAATATTTCACTTCTAGGGAGGGAAAAGGTGCTGGTTCCGTTGAATTTCCCTCAGTTCTTTCCAAATTGGGTGGAAATATCGTGATGAAATCAGTTTCCTCCTTGGTTCGTGATATTTCGAACGAGGGACGTATTCCGTTATCGTGGGGTGAGTCACTGATTATACCTATCTTCAAGTTCGGCATTATTTTGATTCCGGTAGCGCGAAAGTGGAGGTGAACACGTGTATATCCAAGGCTCGAGCAGCTTACGCTGGACTGAAGCACTTATGGTGTCGGCCTGATATTTCACTGAAGTTGAAAGGTCGTGTGTTGCGTGCCGCAGTGCGTACAGTTTTGTTCCTTGGTTGCCAGACATGGAGTATGCATGTGTGAACTGTTCGTCGGTTAGAGGTTTTCGACCACCGATGTCTACGTCGTATGGTCAGGATTAGATGGAGTGGCCGGGTGAGTAATGTGGAGGTCAGGAGTCTAGTACTGGGTGCTGGCTCTCAGAATACCTTGTTTCAGTGTATGAAACTTAATACACTACGCTGGTTGGGTCACGTGTTGCGTATGGCAAACACCCGTCTGCCATATCATTGCCCTATTTTGTGTTCCTCCCAAGGGATGGAAGAATCCCTGTGGAGGTCAACAGATGGCGTGACAACGTGGGATAAGAAAATGCACAGCGAACGTAGGTATAGTTAAAGTAGTTGTCTCACTTCTTTGTGGTTTGGTCTCGAAATACCCGTCAAGTAGCTCGTGGAGACACTGAATGATATGACGCTGAACTGTGACCAGTAGCGATCGTGTTTTCATTTTCTATCGAGTCAGTATAATTGAAAATCTGCGTTTGTACAGTTGGACTGTGTTCCGTGTATTGTCTAATGCACCGTTCTTATCCATTCCCAAATATGTGGTTGAAGTCCCCGTTCGGTTTGATATTCACTCTTTATTCAAAATGTGACCCTGAGGAAGAGTCAGCGATCGGAGGAGTTTGCATTGCTGGTTACTGCTGAACGATAATGATGATGTTGACGTTCGTATATCCTAAAGAAAAATTATTAGTATTTTATCTTGTTTATTTTATATTGTAACATTTGGTTTCCTTTATCCAACTGAACAGTAGAGAAAGAAGGCCTACACGGTCTGATGCAAATAATTCATATTACTATTTTCAACCGCCTACGTAAAACAATCTGTGAATTATGTATTATTCAATTATAAACTGCAGTGAACGGGCTTCGAGTTTAGATTTTGTACAGCGAACGATTGACGTGATCACCCTGCCAAACACAAAGTCTACGTGAATAGCTTTTGTATACGAAACTCTGTAATACGCAATTGGTTTAGCACTGCTTCACTCAAGGCTAAAATCTTCCGTTCAGTTTTGTGCAATAAGGGTTCAATATATGAAATGGAGTTAGCTTTATATTCGGTTGTTATTAAATGTTTTGCCATTGTTTGTCACGGATCACGATCAAGATAATTAGTTGATTTGGTCGACTAATTGGCTATCTGTTCTGACATCCGTTGTGAAAGTCATTTGTCTGTTCTGCTAATTTAAATGTCACCGCAACTGCAGGTAAATTGGTACACGAGATATGAGGCAGAATGATTGGTTCCATTTTGGTTCAGAATAATTTTCCGGATGGTTGGGAAGAGTTGAAGTTCTGCGGTTGGGGATGGGCGATTTATAGCTGAACTGAGTGTGTGACGTCGCACATCATTGAGAATATGATCTCCTTTGAAGTCCAATCTGATGTACTGGGCTTTTTTCATTGCCTTATAGGTTGGGACAACCTTCGACTTTTATCGACTATGAACGTTAATCCATCTTGCTGGGCAACCATCCCGAATGAGTGTTGCACGAAGAAAAGTTTCTTCTTTTGGGAAAGCATCTGTCGTGCAAATACTCGTGGCGCGTTGATAAAGTCTTTACTAAGCCGGGTTTGTATGCAATTGGTATAAAACTTGCGAAACGCAAGTAGTCCATGTGGCTTTTCCGTTTCCCGTTGCTGTTCAGTTGACTGAGATCTGATCTACGGAATATTTTCTTGCTAGCTTATGTTTTCATCTAATTGGCCATTCCAATCAGAGTGATCACAGACCCTCTTTCAGATATTTTTGTTGCTTACGATTTTAGTGCTTGGCCATGGAAGAGGTAACTTTTGGAACAAAATCGAAACAAGCCAGCCAGACAAGAGAAATTATCAAAGCCCTTATTGGGTAAGCAGACGTATTTCATCGATTTCTTTGCTAACGCGTCATTTGCATTTCCTCCATCCACGTTCAACGTAGTATTTAGTAAGTAGTGCACACACGGGCCAGTGTGTGACGAATTGTAAACGCTTTGTGCATGAAATCAAATTTTGACAAGTTGGACTAGCCATCAGACAAACAGGAGATAAATAATGATTCAGCTGATCACCCGTGTGTGAATGCGTGTACCTGGGCGGATGATAAATGAAGATTGATAAATTGATCAAAAGTTTGGTGTGCTCAGAGTTTAGTGGATAAAACTGCAGCGTTTAATCACGAAAGGATTCTAAAATGTCATTTGACATCAGTACTTTTCCATATTTCAAAAACTTTTCCAAATTCAGGCAAACGCGCGTTTTGCGACCTGATTTTCTGAACGTGACATTAATAATTTGATCGACGAAATTTCCTTTTTATCCCTTTCCGTTGTTCCTGATGATTACATTATATTATGTTATATTGTATAGAATTTTGTGTACGAACTAGTCGCATTTTAGACAAATGAACTAAAAATACTGGTTCTGACACGATATTAGATTACGACTACTGTCCAGGATCATTTGATCGAAAACCTGCCTTAGGCGTTGTTACACGCAGTAGCCGAAAAGTCGACCAATCATTCACCCTACTGACAGCTCTAAGCTACTAATTATTGAAAAAAAATGTTTATACAACAATGGTATAACATACCAAAGTGATCCCATCTATAAATAATTGATTAAATCAATTACGCTTATTGTTTTTCAAACACTATCAATGGAAGAATGCATCAATATGATGCAATTCTCGTCGTCTTGTTTCAGAACTGAAAAATGACGCGTTGAGCTTCCTTCAAATCACGGTGCAGATTAGGGGCAGAATCCTTCCGGATCTCGGATATGTGCATTTAGTTAGGTTTATTGTCTTCATTATATACTTCGAATAAACCTATTTAAACAAGGATGTGTTTTTTTGAACGAATATATAAATTTTGCCACAGGTTAAAAACATTGTTGATAAAAACAACACAGGAGTTACTCTTCTTGTTTTTGGAATTTTCTATGGTTGTCTTCGGAACATGAGATAAAAACAGCAGTTTAAAATCCCTGAGGGAATTTCGTCGGAGTTCTGTCCGGTAGATGGTCAAGATAACTTGCGCATGGGCTGATATCCAATTCTTCCTAACGAACATGTGTTAAGCTCTGTAGTCCACATTCCAGTTAAATATTTCTCCATGAAATCTGGGTTTGACGTCTCGGTATCAACCGATGCAGAATTTAAAATAAGATTTTTCTCACAGTGATCGATAAGTGAGAAAGATGACTTGAGTAGAATCGAGAAGCGTTCCAGCTAGGGACTTAGTGACAGCAATTCATAACTAATTCGGAATGTTTTCTCTGCCACATTGTGTGAACTTGTAATGCTCTTATTGACCCATACAATGATATATCATTTTTTCTCACTAAAGACCAGAAGCCGACATAGATCTTCTAATCCCAGAAGGATTATACTACTTGTGCGCTTAGGGTATATATGATATTTTATTCTGTTTACAATTGGAACACTACAGTTTTAGAGCCTCTTCTGGGGAAGTTTTATTTATCCATCCATGTGCAAAACATACTACTGAGAACAAGAATTCGGTAGTTTCGGACCTTGTATCTTTCTGAGGGTTAGCCTTTCCTGGTCGAAAAAATCCTTTTGATGAATCACCAGGTTTATCTTGAATAGATTCATTGCCCATTCGCGTGTCTAATATATTCAGTGAGAAACTAATAAAGGAGTGCACATATATGAAAATGGATGAACAACAGAGTACCTGGTACGCATACTTTCGCACGGCAGTAATCACGAGATCAGTCACGTGCTTCCGGGGAAATTGTTTTCACCAATCCATATGCGAAAAATACTTCTACTAAAAGGAGCTTTATGCAATAGCTTGAATTTCTTGAACCGCAGCCGCAAACGGTTTTTCGTAGATCTTGACTATCGAATTATGGCACGGGATCGTTAAAGTATAGCACGGGGCGCTTGAGTGGCGATATTTGATCCCCACACTACCGAAAGTACGTTAGGTGTTGGTTACCGTTCCGCGGAATCAAGATAGTATAATAACCAAAATACAGTCCTAATCCCATCTATGAACTCGTTCGGATATTCCGGCTGACTGGTTATACAAAGAAGAAAAATATATGCATCAGCTACCAAACTCGTAGTCCTACTAAATTAAGCGAGAGTGGGTATGTGTGGTGGTTGTATCGAGCTTCAATCCACGATGTCCAAAGCACACTATCTCAGAATAGTTGAATTAAGAACCTTATTGTGGTTGCATTTTATGCTTCCTAATATTCCGTAGCAGAACATGAAACCTGAACGATATTCACGTCTTCGATTTGCATTTCCTTGCAATTTAATGTCATATGGCTCGAAAAGGTAAAGGATGAAGAACGCTTCCTACGAGATCTACAAACCTCGGGCGGGTAGAGTGCGTCGCTTACTGCGTACGGTTATTTTTCGTGGAAATATTTCCAACTATTCGAGTAGTTTTGCAGACGGCGCGAATTGCTCTACAAATGCTCTGCACGGACTGATTCAAGCAGCTTTTTGAAAAGTTTGCGCACCAGCCTTTGACCGAACAAGCATGAGAGTGCATGGTGCGGGGAAACAGTTTGATCACAGTCAAAATGTTAATATTTTCACAATCAATGAATGCTTCAAATCACCCAAGATTATTGGATTGAATTAGCGGAAGAAGAATACATCAGTTCAGTCAAACGGAAAACGTTAAACAGTGTTTGATCGTCTTTGACAATAAAGGCGGTGATGGATATGATGATATTGATCGTAGAGATGATCACAACGATGATAGTGGTAGTGTTCAGGATTTTCTCCCGTACTGATTAGAATTAGAGATCAGTTTTTGTGCTGATTTATCAACGCAGTGTAAGAGTAAACAAATCTGACTGAGAATAGTACGTTTCGAAATAGTCAATGCTCACATAAACGCCCGATCTTTTTCATTCTGTCCCTCGTGCCTTTACAAACGCACTACAGACAGTACAGTCTGTTTTAACAAAGAAAAAACATTGGATTGGAATTCCGTTATATTCAGTTCTCGTTTGCAGGCGTTTCCACCTCTGCCTTGCCTGGGATTTGATCAGTCCATTTTGGCCATACGATGAGCACACCGTTGTTAGCTGCAGTGATGACATACTGGTTTGTGATCTGAAAATGACCGTCAAAAAGCAACGACAGATTAAGGACAACAGTCAGTTGGGATCAGTTTGCAGATGAAATATTTTCTCAGTTGCATGAAATGAAATCCATCAGGCTTATGTCATTTCAAACTTCCACCCTTTGTCTAGAGAATGCGATCAATAAAAAGCCATTTGTAGATTGAATACTCCAGGAAGAATCATTCCAAGACTCCAAGAAATCCAGTGAAGTGTAATAGTGCGGCTATGCACAGTGGGAGATTACGTTGTACTTGAAATTAAATTACTCGTCCCGCTTCGTTACTTATGCCCTCGGCCATATTTGCTTTTCTTTTGCTATCTTGCATCCCTTGTCAATAAAGCCACAAAATATATCGTTTTCAAGAAGGGGATCGCGACCCACAAAGGGCTGCCAAATGGGAGAATTTGATCGGTAGTGGGAGGATTCTAATCCGCGTCACAAATCTTTTGATTGGACGATGTAAGCAATTGGGCTTAGCGCCAAAGCTGTCACGTGTCTTGTCACAAGAGTTGCATGCATGAGTCATTGCAAACGAACACTGTGGTTCGAACACATTGATGACCTGGTCTAGCAAGTTTCACAACCGTAAACGGAAAAGGTTGAAACATTGAAAGGATCCACTTAGATATTACATGAGAAAATTGTCACCATACTTCTCATATCATCCTTGGATGCCCGATGTCATTTCATTACTTTTCCGGATTTGTTCCATTTATTAGATTACGACGTAAGCTGAGACCAAGCTCGCCTCATCCAGGCTATTGATCAAAGTGAAATGAATTTTTTGACTTTCAGCGTAGTAGTTTGTTATTTTATGTGATGCACATCAGGATGCATCTCAGTTTTGAATCTAATAATTAATCTAGTTAAAAACACAATTTATACTAGCATAATGGTTGAGAAAAGCAATTGCGATTACATCGATCGCGTTTTATCTAAATGCAAACGAGAGAGCGTTTTTCCCGTCATGTTTGCCCGGATATTGGGCTTGTTTCGTAGTCACTAGTTTACGTAAGTACGCACCTAAACTGGTGAATATTGTCTGCTTTGAGGCCTGTTTTGGATTTGAACGCTTTATTTTATCCGTATCGTAAACATGACATGGATTTGTCAGAGATGTTTGTTGGCCTACAGTTTAATTTTCTCATGACTGATTGAAGGCTAGGGAGAGTTGTATTGCTCGAGTCCCAAAGACCGAGAAACCGAAATTCTCCGGCAGTTTAACTGAGACGTGAAGTCTGCCACATATTCGCGCTCGTTATTATCCAATGAAAAATAGATTTGGAAATTTCAAAGTAGAGATTCCCCAACTTGAATGCATCCGGTGAACCACAGAAATGAAATGGTGCCTTATAATTGACAAAAAGTTTGCAAGCTCACCACAAAAGCATTGCATCCTTCGGTTGTCTTATTCCCGTAGTTATGATAAATGGAACCAGTTTTCTCTTCAAAACACCTCAAATGCCCATCGTCACTCGCGGTAATTACTGTCAAGAAACAAACAAGGGTGATGATGAAATTAGGTGATATATGAAATGGCGACAGGTTACAGCATCAACAGCAACCACAATAACAACAACTATAACAATGGATTGAGTCATAATATTTCGAAGTTTACTTGGCAGCGATTTCGTTTTCATGTTGTGCGTAACATGTCTACCCGGGATAGGATATAACACAAAAGCACACGATCAGTTTCCGGGTCATTATCGCTCGTCAGGTGTGTGTAGCTGGTATTAGCTTGTCTAATGATTTTTATACATATATAAGCTTTGGCTCGTGAACCAGAGTTTGTTCATACCGTTTGAATAGTATTGCAAAGAAGTATTGGACGAAAACTGGTCATTGAGCACGGGGACTGATTTTTGTTTGATGGACCAGCGACAACAGTTTTCAAAGCGATCTTCCACAGTGATATATTGCATTTGTTTCGTCGAATTTGTTAATAAACACCTCTCGTCCCTCGATAGCCAATACACGAGATCCCCCCAACCGCCCGTTGGATACGACAGGTGAAACGGCTGAGCGTCAGAGTCCGTGGAGTTCTTGGATCGAAAATCTTCCGAGTTCTTAAACTTGTTATTTTTTCCAGTCGATCTTTTCCTTATTTTCACTTTCTTTTTTCTTCTTGAGCAGATTGTGTTTTGAGTTAGCAACCCGAATCACTGTACGTTAGTACAAGGTTAATGATTATAAAACCGATGAAGCAATTGGATGAGTCAAACAACTGGTTTGAATCCAACAGTAACGACAAAAAGAGCAACTTTGCCTGATAGTTAGAATGTGTCACGAAAGGATAATTTTTATCAACGGTAAAATGCAGCGTCCTGACTGATTTTCGTCATGAAGACTAGATGTATGTAAAATCAAGAAGATACAAGCTTAGAATCTCAGATCCCTCGGTCACTTTGATAGAAGACGGTAATTTGCTGTCGCCCGATCCTTTAGCATGTTTGATCTACTGAGACGTCACGTGGTTCTATGCCAATTCCCAAGGTCAAGGCTGCCGGTTTCCCTTCGCCAATGTGATAGGCTCTAGTGACCATGGGACACACCCCTTTCACTACATTCATGGTTAGAAGATACAATAAAATAACTGTTGATCAGTGCCCCTGATTGCATTTGCATACTTCTATTTCAATATCGGTTCAACTCTGGTAGACCCAACTCTGTAGATGCCGTCACCCAACACACTGGAATGATTGTTGACTTGTCTAATTATCAGCCCAATTTGGTGAGCAAAATTCAGGAAACAGGGCAAGGCCGAGTTCTTTCAGCCTTGGAGAATTACCTCCAGGAATTCCTCATGGAAATTTCACTCCTCCCGAATTGCGCACAAACATTCGAACAAAAATCCGACGATTTCCGCCTTAACGTCAACGGCGACACTGTCATCTTGACCAAGAACGATGCACAATAGCACATAATCATCAGCATTATCACTGTCATTCACATCCGCATGTCAATAATACTGGTTGTACGAATGATGTACATCGAAAGTCCATTAGAACCATCTAAATGGCCTGCGTTTTAGGATGGTCTATATGACACATCCAGGAATCGCTAAGAGTAATTCCTAAAACTGATTGGATTCCACAAAATCACCGTTTAGAGGAAAGAGCTCCAAACGTGATACCGTATCTCAGGATTGGCCCAACGCCGTCTGTCCTCCTCTTTAACTTGTTTTGTGAGGTTTATACAGCGTAATTTACTTGTATGACTGGACACTTAAATAAATGGAAACCTATATTTGAACAGCCTACGACTTTGAATTGCGATGCGCGTAAAGGAACAACCATATGAAATCTGTGATCGGCTGAATGCTCGTAGAATTTTATTGGCTACTCACCGTACGTCCCGAGCTTTTCCACCGCGTTCACTGTCCGCTTATGTCCTCGGTAGGTCCGAACCAACGCACCGTTGCTTAGCAACCATGATCTAGCAGTCCGGTCAGTACTGCTAGTGTAGAGCATTTTTTCTGCAACCTGAACAGGTAGCATCGGATACAACGAAGAAGTTTATAGACAAGTTGTAGTGTGTTACGAAAATGTTGATGACAAGGCAGAGTCTTCAGACGGAAATACAGAAAGAGAATATGGACAGTTGAAAACCGTTCTAAAAGTAGGGCAAAATGTGATTAACCTCATCTCAAGACTAGTTCGCATAAGCATAGTTGCGATTCTTTTTCTTCGTAGTAGTGAATCAAATGGGCGATCGGTTTGGACGAGGATACCCGCCGCTCCTACCTTTCCGTCATCGATTAATCCCAAGTTCAGAAGCACTTGATCGGGCATAGCGCGGTTCCTGTAAATAATGTTCATTGTCGCCAAATACTTAGGTCGGTACAAAGAATACATTTATTATATAGTCCATTATCTAGGTTTCACAAAATGTACGGATGTTTTTTTGATAATATCCAATTAGGAAGTAACTGTCTTGTTCATGGCACCGTATAGTCCTACCGCTTTTTGCTGGGACACCCCATGCCGTGTTACTTCATTTGTCGGTTTTTCAGGATGAAAAGGAGCTCTATTTCCGCAAGTCAACGACGAAGTTCCCAAGTTTACTAATAATTTTGTCTGATTTCCCTTAATTCAGAAGAATTTCTCCAAGCATGTTCGAAGATTATGCAGTTGAACTCAGGGTCGATCGATTGAATTCGGACGATATATCATTATTTTATTCTTGATGTCAGTGGCTTATGTATTCTTTTATCTTTTACTTCCTTTATTAATGAAATAACAATGTACATCATTTTCAAGAGATGAGCCGCAGCCAACAGAAGGCTGTCTAGTGGGGGAAGTTGACTGACGGTTACATGAGTCGAACTCGAGACCTCCATGTCCGATCCCGCGACTTTATCTTCTTGATCACGGCCAGACCACGGCCAGACCACGGCACAGACATTGAACAATCTTTTAAACTGTTTGATTCAGCACTAGATACACAGCTATACTGAAATTATTATCTTTTCATTATAATTAATAACGCGGCTAGTTTGGTTCGCCTAATAGGGTGGCGAATCGGTCATCATTACCGCGCAGTTACCGATCAAGTTTCATACTGTACGGGAACAGCAAATGACATTTTGTTCCTAGCTCTCGAACACGAACGAATGATGGGGACAAAAGAAAACAGACTTACCACTAGGGAAATCACCTCACTTTTGTGACCCTCAAACACAAACTGCGGTTTGGCAGAATCAGCAAACCAGCTACGCACGGTTGTATCCAACGAGGTCGTGTACAGTATGTGTCCATCTTTACTCAAGGCAACATGAGTGATCGGACCCGAGTGTCCTCTGAAAGTAAGCAAGCATTTGCCACTTCGTGTGCTCCAGGTCTTCGCCGTCTTGTCCGCTGATCCAGTGTATACACATTCTCGTGGACCCATTTGTTTGATCAGATTTGAAATATCCCTCTCCCCATCAACCACTGTACCGTTGTTGGTCTTACCCACCGCGTTTTTGATTTGCCGACTGTTACTGTACCCCTCGTCGTCGTTGTCGCCGTCTTTGTCATCTCTGTCGTTCTCACTGTCGTGGATCCCGGAACACGTGATCGTGTTTACATTGTGCGTGTGACCTCGTAGATGAACAACCGGTTTCCCGGTATCAAAATTCCAACAGATGGCAGTTTTGTCATTGGAAGCGGTAAACACGTGGTTGTAGGCACACACAATGGTATTGATCAGATCGTCATGTCCGGTGAAAACCTGTTTGAATAAACAAAGCGTGAAGCACACAGGTATGGAATGGCTGGTAGATCATTCAACATCTTTATTATAGGGGGTCCCGAATGCTCACTTTGCTCATTCATTCACACTGATGGTATGTATAAGAACGTCCCTAATATAGAAGTGCAGTTAGCTACCGACGACGATCAAGTGGATTAGGCATTTGTCACCGAAAATGTAAGACGATCGAATCTTAGATCCACCGGTCAGATGGTAATTCATTGTCGCCCATTGAGACCTTATGTAATTCCATGACATCCCAGATTTCACAGTCACGGTTCCCACTCGCTTCGTATAGCAAAATCTAGTGGCAATGGGCGTGGCCAGTCCATTGGGAAGCATGCGTAAAGCATGTCATAAAAATGTGGACGGAACGTATTTAGAGATCATTTTCGCACCTAAACTCCTATTCCACTAGTGTTCATAGGAATGTTTGAACCTGCAATGGCAACTGTTGATATCATAGTCGAATTGCTAGTTTTACTCGAGAAAACAATACAATACAGTCCGTGGTCGATCATTTATACAGACCTGCACAATGCCAATTAGCGAAGGTGATTTTCATGGCACTATAGTGTCCTGAAAAAAACTATGGATACCCCCATTCGATCCTGGGTCACTCATCACCAAGTGACCAGGCCTTGTCTTGATTAAGTTCAGAAGAAACCTGGTTAAAATGAGGAATTATGGGGGGATGTTGGTTAGTTATAAGATTACTCTCCGAAAAAAATCCATTAAAGTGGATTTCATGTAATACTAGGACAATTCCACTCCAGATTTAAAGGTGACTCATGTGTGAAGTATTGTTCACAGTAGCGAGATCTTTATTCATTCATTGCTGCTGTTGGTTGCCACGGCAGATGTACGAGTGAAACCAGTTGTAGTATCCGTTTCTTAAAGTGAAATTCACATTGACTCAAATTCACCGAATAATTTCCCATGGTTAGCTAACAAGCCGCACTGGGATAATCCATTCAACATACGATTATGAACTTTACAATATCTAACAGATACTTCTTTTATTGGTCATTTTTATGGAAACGAGCTTGTTTACCATTCGGACTTCCTTCCCAAAAATAATACAGTACTGAATTGAGTAGTAAAATTTCTCACCGGATGAAGCGAAAGAAAAAAGGAGGACATGATGAAACCAGTTTCACCAAAAGTACACAATCGTTTACTAAATACCAACAAGATTTAACGTCGAATACTAGTGAAGTGTAGGACAGTTCCAAATGGAAGGAATCAAACCACATATGTGAAGACCACGAGAACAAGCATAAATTTGGTTGCATCATCCGGTGAATTAGCTCAACTTCTCATTTACGGATAAGTATATCCCAGAATCGATGAAGGACAATCTAGCCTACCGCTTTTGTTCCGAGTAGCAAAATCGATTATTTGTTCAGTTGGGAAAAGATTTACCCGTATTTGCACCCGGTCGAGTCTGAGCTGTCACATGGCAGGCAAGGTCACAAATTTGATTGAAAAATTTGTTCGCTGTTCCGCTGAATCAAACAAATCAAATTGGCCAGTGATTAGTTGCTTCGTGGTCAGCGCTGTAATGTTGACGATCGTCTGGAGGAAGAATCTCGATACAAACTTTTCGGGTCATACTCATTTTAATCTATTTTAGACTTCACGTCAACTTCTATATTGAGGTCATTTGTTAATAACTACAGGCCACTGAGTCAGAAACATTTAGAAAGTAACGACAACTAGCAACACAAGATAAATGTATCGTAAGATTTGGTAATTTGTGACATAGTCAAAGCTAAAATTTCAACCACTTTCAAGCCGTCGGCAGTAGAGTATGAAGAAACTTGCATTGGTTTGTCTCCTATCAGGAGCCAGACTGGTCCTATCCACTGGCAATTCCTGTACCAAAATCAGAGACTTTAGTATCGATCCAGTTTGCAACACATGGGAACATCCGTGGAGTAATAAGCCTACTTGGTTTCAGAATTTCTCGAAGCTGTTCAGTTCTCAGTAGTATTACTTCATTTACGCAAATAGACTGTTCGATTCTCTGATGAATAGAAGTGTAATTACAAAACTCACTGAACCGAGAGTTAGCTTAGCCGAAGGCCAGTAAAGCAGAGTGATTACTAAAAACTCGCGCGCACCATGGGTTTCTTTTATCGTAAACGTAATGACAATAATGTTAATAAGTGTTTGTCTAAATTATTCGTATAATCGTTCGGTAGCGAAAACTCAGCACTGAAATTATCAATACCGTTCACTGAACTGTACGGGAAGAAAATGTCTATTCATCTGAAAAACGAATCGGACTTTGAGCTCGCTAGCTGGTTCCAATCAAATCCAACAGCGTGAGCGACGCTAACGTTCCTGTTGTCAGAATGACCAAAGTGACACCCTTGTTTAAATGCCGTTCGTTGTATGCTGTACACTACGTTTTAAGAATTTACTGGCAGGAAAGCTTCATTCTTCTCGAGTGATTCTTGTGTTCCGTCTATTGAAAGTCCATAATGAAGGTCCTATTATTAAAACTGAATGGATAAACCGTTGTTTTCATCAATGCATGACGTGGTAATGCATGCGAACGGAAAAGCTGGAAATGTTGAAAGCTTGTGTAATTACGTTGCCACACCGGGACACGTGCAATGTCCGCTAATCATCGTAATGTCTCAGTACTTCTCAAGATGCTCGACTAGCAAGTTGCAATGCATTCGTGTGGGAAAACAGTGTACAAAAGATTACTCCACAACAAAATATCGCTATTTCAGCAGCCACGCGAACAAACAATTGTACGTAAATCACTGAAAATGTAGTAATAACAATGTTGCAAATATACGAATAGTAATAGTAGTTGTACCGTTTATTGATTTCGATCAAACTTCGGTAGAATCATGACTGTTGGGATCAGTTCAACGATAACTTTGTGTCACATAGTTTCGTAAACTACAGATCACCGGAGAGTGAGTGCCTTTCGAATCACTTGGTTTGATCAAATTGCCAACATCTAAGATAATCCAATACATTTGTTCATTTGTAGGCCAAATATAAACTCTCTTTTCATCGTATATTTTTTCCAAGTTCAAACTTCATACTGTCTCCCAGTATAGAATAGAATGCAACAAAACTAACGAAAAGTATGCTGGTTTTCTTCATCTCTTTGTCCTGGTTGCATAAACGTACGCGATAATCTCATAAAATCGTTAGGTAGATTACACAATGGTTACCTAGTCATCCTGGCTCAAACCAACTAGTCTCAAGTTATCATTCGAAAGCAATCAGAAAACCTTAAAAATCACTAGCCATCTAATCTAGCAAGAATATGAATGATATTGGCAAATGAATTTTTATGAATACTACTTATGCATTTTTGAGGTTTGATTGGAGCCATTTTTCAACGGCATATTGCGCAAAATGAGAGACTGATCTTCATCGTAGTTGTCAGCAATTTCTATGCTGGTTGAAGGACAATAGGGTGCATTCAAAAACAAAAAGTTTATCGATTGTTTAAGACATTTCTCTAACAATCCTCTTATCCTAATACCGTTTGACAGATGGAAAAATGCCATCAAACAGAATTGGCCAGATTTGTACTTTTCGAGGAGATTTGCTTACGGAAGAGTATTTCAACGGTTTTATCCAAATTGGAACAGCGGCAATCTGTTCACGTGATAAGATTGACTAATTTCCGGATTAGGCTTCAATAGGGGAAACTTTGTCTCGAAGACAGACGCTCGTGCACATTTCTTCATCTGCCGGAATGGAGCAATACACTTTCGGACGTTTCTGACAAGGCCTGAAGTTCAGGAAAGAGATTTAAAACTCTGCAACCCATCGGCTCTCGTAGGCTTAGTAAGCGATAGCATTAGATCCCATATGTATTTTAGTGTTGGCCACAAGAAATAGCGTTCATAAGACTGTAAACATTTCTCGTAATTTCATTGTTGCTTATCATCCGGCCCAGTTGTTTAAAGAAACCGGGTAGTTACTCATAGAATCAAAACTCTCGTTGGAGAAATTTAGCTAAATGTTCTGGTGGAAATCAGATGTTTTTTCCATTTGAAAGTCCATTATGATTGGACAGTTGACAAACTGATCGAAGTGATTAAACGAAAATCCCGCCAAAAGGAGAATGGGGCAAGATGATCAAACTGGGACAAACTGTGTACCTTCGGTGGTTGATACGCAACCACCGAATACCGATCAGGGAACGTGACTGAGGTGTGGTAACATATACACTACTGGATCGCTAACACTTTATATAGAAGTGCCCGATCTAAATACAAAATGGCATTAAGTCAGCCGAATAATATCGTCTCGTGGACACATACCAATAAACATTGACCTGTTCGGATATCCCATTTCCGAACATCTCGATCAGCTGAACCGGACAATAATTTGTCATGAAAGAAAACCAAACTCGTCACATAGTTCGTGTGCGCTGCCAAAATCTGATAGCAACGCATATAGTCCTGTTCCGCATCACATTGAGTCCACAATCGGATGGTACAATCATCTGAACCAGAGGCGAGAATTGTCTGATCTGGGGACAATGCGAGACAATTGATCCCTGCACTGTGAGCTTGCATTGTTTTCAATGGTTCCGTATAGTTGGTTGTTTTAGCAATAATCGTTCCCATGGTGATGGCCTACCAGCGGATGAACAAAGCATAAGAAATGATTAGTTGTTAGCAATAAGTGAAAATAAATATCAATCACCCACTGATTTCTCGTAAAAACAAACATTCAACTTTTTCGCTTTGTCAAGGAGACAATTCTTCATGCAGTGTTTAGATTCCAAGTACCATTAAAACCGTAGTACTAACTTTCCATTATTGTCAGTTTTATCAAAAATATCTGTCCATCGCGTCGGAACTGCAACGCGAACTAGAGATTCATTGCTGTGAGTCCAGTGTTCTTCCCATAGTCTAACTGAGTTGGTTGTCACTGGCTTGCGGAACTTAAATATTGAGTGATATACCATGGGTTTTAGATAAGGCTGAACGATAATTAGACTGGCGTTTACTTCTGAAGCGTGCAATTATGGTAGTGTATATTCAACACAGATCTGCTAGTACTGAAGATCTGACAAGAGGAATTAGCGTTTTCTGTCAGACTTTGATCAGGCAGATTCCAGTTTCGGGAGGATAAACAAATACTTCACTAGTGCAAATGTAAAAGTTTCAAGCATTGAAGAAGTTCGGATCTCCACCTGCATGCTATTCGTGCTTTTGAAGAGTGGGTACTCTATCGGTTGAATCGTAAAGCCTCGTTGAAAGATTTTGGACATTTCATGCATGAGTTGATTTGGTTGCTCGCTCTGATTATGTAAATTCTTGGCTCTTGTTGCACTGAACGCTTACTGTTTGACTGCTTCATGGCACAGCTGGTGATTTGGTTACGTCTGGATTAACATTCTGCCGAGATCAACCAATTTCACACTTATTCGAGTGCGAAAATCTGTTGGGCCGTTTGTATTTCGTATACAACCGCACTTGTCTTGCGAAAGTAACACTCAGTTCATCAGCACAAATCCCTAGGAGTGTTGCACAGTTGCTTAGTCCCCGTTGGAAATTATCAGCTTTTCGAGTTCATCGTGACCAAAAAGGAAAAATCATCCGGTTAGGAATGATTGTTGGTGAAATTTCCAAGCTATCACGTCAGACAGACAGACTATTAGCAATTTGTCGAAGTTGATCACATGATGATATAGCATCTGTCTGTGAGATGATTGCCCGCCACTGATGAAGACCTCAAGTTATGTAGCTAGTGTTTTATGTCTTCGTTGGATCACGTGCACTGAAATCATCTAGCTCCAGCTACACGAGGTCGCGCAATGTAGTTACGGACGGATGCTATCTAATGCGGGGACCTCAGCTAAAAACGGTCAGGATTACAACTATCGTCTCGTAATAGTTCGTCTGAATTCACTTCGCTTTGAGGAGGCTATGAGGATTTCCAGCGAGAAATGAAACGATAGTTCAGTGAATGCTGTCCTGTTTTCCCAGTGCTGATGTGAGCACTGATTCCTTGTGACAAAAGTTTCCTGAATCAGACTCTGCCCTGATACTAACCCTCATGTGCGTATGCATATGTACACCAGGGAATGTTTGCTTTGAATATGCACACAAAATTATCCTCAAATACGTTATTCTTGTACGTGGTAAGAAATTCCAAAATCCAAGTGCAAAATGCAACATTTGAAGGACTGGTCAGAAAAGTGTCATTTACTGACCTATGACACATTGCGAACAGCTGCATCAGTCACCTGCACTATGGTCTCTGGGCCTATAACCTCAGTACAATCAAACGAAAATGCCTTCATTATGACAAACAGAAAGAAAATACTAAAATTCCTAGAATTTCTACTCACTTGCCTTCGTTCGAAATTATCGAGAAAATTGTTCGTGCACCTTTGAAGATGCATAAATAGCCAAGGTGTATCGATAATGGGGAGAATGTTTTTATTACTCTGTGACTTGGATTCAGATGAATAATCATGCGTTCATCGACTTGACCCCTTAAATTTGTTCCCGTAAAATCCCCAGACATTGAGACTAATAGTGATAAATTAAAACTAATTTTTTAAACAATAAAATGTCATTCATTTGTATTGGTAACTCTTGCCAGGTGGCAATATAGAGAACGAGGTAATTGCGTTTGCAGGTATGAGTGACTTTTTAACAATATGACGTTGACATAAGAACTGATTATCGAACGAAGTTCGGGCGAGCACCACAGCAGTTCAGGCTTAGGAAGACAATTTTTGAGAACGAAATACATATAAAGTCTGTTGGCGGATGTATGCACTGATATCCTTGTTATACTGTTAGCGTGACTGTGGATAGAGATTCACTCAGCTGTGACGTTAGGCTTGGAGTACTCGGCCACAAAGCTCAATATTTAACGAAACCAAATAAACCAAGAGGATTAAAGTGATAAGAACACCAACAGACCGACTTCATTCGTCTATGACGTGATTAGAAAACGAGTTGCGGAGGTTAGTCTGGGACGTAGCCAGATTATATGAAAACCTTAACCAGCATACTGTGCCGAGTAGGCAGAAGTGGATTAAGCAGGTGTCAACGAAATAGTCCCAGATCCGTTGGCCATCTTGGTGATGGATGGCAATTCACTGTTGCCCAACTTCTTACCATACCTGATTCAATTGCACTCTATGAGGATCTCCATGTGTATCTGCCATAGTTACTTGCAAGCGGTGTGTGGAATTGACGATATTTTTACCTGAACCAATGTACGAACCTCAGATCATCCGTCCAACCTTGTGTTTCTATTTAATTTCAGGTTTCAGGATCGTGGGTGTCGAGTCCCTCCTCCCGTGAAGTAGGCCCTAACCGTTAGGCGACAAGCCCCTTCCACTACACTCGTATATCAGGCATGTCTTAAAATTTTTAGATTACTGGGCTTCAGCCCAGAGATGCTCTATTGTGATGGCTGAAGACTCGGCAACGTGGTTGAGAATCATAATCAATGATGTTCATGTAAGGGAAAACTTTTCGCTTTTTTGTGATTTTTTCTGGTTGCTGCCTTACGGTTATTCTTCCATTATTCTTCATTCATTCTGATTCGGAGTGAACGGCGCTGAAAGACTGTAACCGAAATTAGGTTACGTTGATACGAGGTTAATCACTGTATGCATTCAGCTGAGTTGATCCAATTCTGCTATACTTAAAACGAGACGAATATCGACCGTCGGTTCACACGAAAAATGAAGATCTCTAACAATGCAGTCATCACAGTATACATCCTGATCGTTAATCATTCGAAATTGTGGATTCATTTACTGCAGAGCTATGGTAAATGGCCTGTTCGGAACCACTAGTAGAGCCAAGTCGATGGAACACAAATAAGACCTTGGTTCGGCGAAATGGTCGATAGTACATGTGACATTGCCTGATTGCACGTCACTGTCCCATGTTGCATCCGTCAAAGGCGATGGACGTCAAAATACACTCACGTACCTATGCATAGACACGAGAAAGGCTTGTTTGTTTTCATTACCAATTCGAAAGTTTCAGTGAGTGGAACAACTACCATCCAGTTCTTGATAACCTAACCAATTTTACAAGATAAAATATGATTTCAAACTTGTCTTGAGGACGGCTATCCACAATAACCTAAACATCGGTAAATCATTAAAACTATCGAAGGTATTCTGTGGAAATTTTAATTTGCATTTTTTTTCAATTGTCCACGACCCGATTCTTCGCTGGTTGTCAAAGGCCAGTACCACAGCCAGGAGAAAAGAGAAAATTCGCAGTTTCTTTGAAAGCGACCTTTACCACGTGATCCGACTTGCCACTCGGTCGGTTGCAGCTGATATTCGCTATGTGTTCGTTGGGTTTCGAACAATCTGGACTGTCTCGTGCATACCGAAAGTTCGAAAGTCGGTTGATAAGAAATCTCGACAAAGTAGGTCATGCTTCTGATACATTTATCGATTGTAATCATCACTGGAATCGCTCAGGCTGAACTAAACTTCCATCAGTCAGTCAAAATGACAGACTGAAAGCTGAGAGCTACAGGGTTTTGATACATTAGGAGAGTGCCATTTACTTTTGAATCATGAGTGAAATAAAGTTACTGCATTAAGTATTGTATTGTCAGTATTCCAATCCATTGGTAATTCCGAGTTGAGTTTCTAATGACAAACATATCGCATAAAGATTCAACAGGGACCATTACAGTGCACAAATACTAACAACTTCACTCAGTTTGTTTGCGATTCCTGTGAAACAGCAGCAATCAGGACGATAAATTTCGGTATGATGACTCGTCCACTAATGTAGTGGATAAACTCGCAAACAGCAAATATGAACCGAATAAACCCGGATAATGCACCTGAGTAGTGAGAGATGAAATTAGCCCAACTGTAGACTAACGTGTAGAGTACCAGCTTAGTAGAAATGCAACGTCTTTGATAAAAGAAAAACGATTGGGTAAAAAAACAATCAACCCATCATCGTTTGAAAATTTACGTTGGTAAAGTACTGCGGTCGTTGACAGAGGAAGAAATGAAAAGAAATGTAGGGCATATTGAAGCCCGATAATTACATTTCAACAGATCGATGCACGGCAAACGAGTCGGACTCGATGGAATTTGCTGTGCCATTTTCTTTAAGTGATGACAAAATTTACACAAGCCAGTAGATGAAATTCGATAAATGACATCACGAATACTCGGTTTCTATCTGATCACGGATGGAGAAGTGTGGTGAAATTTTTCTCCAACAGAATGAGAAAAGTGTCGAGGATATCGTGGAGATCAAGTTAAAGCAGACTCAAAAAAAGAGAAAAGAAAATTCAATTCTCCTCTTATAAATTGCCCTAGCCAACCCACCTGAACGATGAATCTTGTCGGTTTCTTGCACTGTTGCATTGGATGTCGACATCAGATCTAAGAGAACAATTGTATTTGACAGAACCATTTACGAGTCAACGTTTTCTCTGGCAACATTAAAATATCAGGCGCATATGAAGACGTCCAGAGATTGTGAACAAAGAAGGGGTTAGATAAGGATAAACAGAAACGGCAAAAGCATGTGACAGACGTCTGGAAGAGTCTTTCTATATGGGAGAATTCATTTTAAGAGATGTTGAACTTTCACAACCCTGCTTTCTGAGATGGGACGAGATTTGTTCATGGTATCTGATGTCTTGGCTGCGTAGACAAGTTTCCCCATACCTGTCCAAACGAGACTACTCCTTGACGTGGTGTGACGGCTTGCGTGCCTCCATAATCCAATGAGCTATACAAGATGGCTCATCTCAAGCCGAAGATCCAATCATGCCTGAAAGGTCAATGGGTAGAGGCCTGACTAAGTAGTCTCCTGATCCTCCAAGTCGGGGGTTGATCTGAGTTAGCAGCTCATTCGAAAAAACGAGTGGAAGACTAATTGATCCAAGTAGATCGGCTTCCATTCAGCCACAGCCGGCTGCCTTACGGTCAGGTTCTTGTCAGAACCAAAGGCTTTGGTTGAGAACCCTAATCGTTCTTCCGCTTAGCGGCTGGACTCCCTAGCAGTACTCGTCCATTATTCCCCATGAGTTACAGGTCTGCAAACAAATCCATACTGCATCGGTCGTCGCGCAGGATAATCAGGACCGCGCTGCCCATTGCATCGAGGGCAGGTGGGGCGGG
>LUCM01011285.1:208835-236740 GCA_008360955.1 Fasciolopsis buskii
TAGTTTCGGCGGGATGGATAAGAGCTGCTGATGAGCCCTAACAAAAATGAGGCAGATGATTCACACATGATTCACACAGGCAACTTGGGAACCACCAAAGTGTGACAAATCATTTTGAAATCCTACAAAATTATTTGTTGTGACCACAGTGACCGCTGCTCGTAAGCCTTCGTTCCAAATGCTGAACGAAACCTGAACACTCATTGTGAAAATACGATCTCTGGGTGACTGCGTTATCCCTAACTCCAGAGGACGAACAAACTGGGTGATAGGCTTTTGGAAGATGAATCAAAGATCAGGACAACTTGAACCGAACATTCAGAACTTTGATTAATGATGAATCCAGATCAGAGGTACGGAATATATTGAATGCAATTGGTAGATTATTATTACTCAATTTTATGTGCACCGGTTTCAGTGGATCTCGCTGAAAACCTGGTCTGCAAAAAGAACGAGTAAATCCTGATAGCAATTGTTGACTGGTCACCTAATGCAACTGCACAAAGAAAACCATCGAATTCCTATTAAAAATCCAATGGATGAGATTGGGAGGGGGGGGGTGAATAGTCGTATGGGGCTTTTCCTCCCAGTCATCCGTTTGCCCACGGATGTTGACATATGAAGATCGATCGAATCAAATAAGCCATGCCTTCCGTCTGGGATAACCGTGAACATACCATGCATATGGAAAGCACTAGTACTTAACATGGTAGCAAAATTTGTCAGCGAGGCTGTCCAAAATTGTTAACTATTTAATTTTGAGGCAAGAAACAGATGTTTGTTATCAAATTGTATAACTCAATTTACGATAATCAGGTTTGAGTTCAAGGTTAGCCATAGATCGGGAGAAAATTTTGATCATCATTGCAAAGAAGACGATACTATTGATAAATGTATCCGAGTATCCATTGTAAGGGTGATTACGGGAAAGTAACTCGGGACTAGTTCCATTCGTTCTTGAATTTTCTTTGAATGACATAATCCCAATTCAGTCCCCACCTGGTCATACTGCGCTGTGATTTACTAAAACGTGGTCTCTTTCAATCAACCAAAGCGAAGAAATACTAACAACTAAAAGGCGCCCATGCTTACCTGGGTCGATCTATTTGGGCTGATATTCATGTTGGACAGTTATTGGCAGTTAACGATGATGAGCAAGGAATACCATCTAGGCCGATTATTTCTAAATTATGTTTCGTCGGAGTCCAATTTTTATAACAACGATCCTCCTTAAACACTAATTCAATTTAGGGCTGTCTTCATGAGGTTCCCCGTCAGGGTACGGATAGCCACTGCTGCTATTAGCCGAACACCCTAATGATGGAGAATGCTCGAATCGCCCACAATGAACAACATGGGGGAAAGTAGTATAGCGACTAGTTGCTCATTAACCCACTTTCTCCACTGTTTTCGGTCAGCGCTACGGCAGTCCCACATCTAATTACTCGGGGATGTGGATTGTCTGTTCGCAAGCTGCCGATGATGTTTAAAGCAAACTGAAACGCTTGGCACAATATAATTTTAGGGTCACAAATGGTGATCATTCGTTGCTGATGACAGTTATGTTAATTTTAACACCACCAAAGCGTGCGCATGTGTCTCTATCGACAATGGAACATCGATTACGGAAACACGTTGAAGTGTGTCATTCCTAAAATTGCTTTTGGGCTAAAAAATTTTACCTGCCACATTTTCCAGTCAAATCTAGCTAAGTTTTGGCAATACAATTTGACCAGCTCGCACATTCCAAACTTCCACTTTCTCTGCTGATCGTATTTGTTAATTCTAAGGGGAATTGGAGTTTTGTTTTGGGATTCGCCTCGCACTCTTCTGATTTCTTTTCTCTCACTGTCCCAGTTATTTTTCATTTCTTATTACTAGTGTAATCTGCCAAAAATCTACCCGGTCTACTTTTCCGTTGCCCTAGAAACAACCTGTGGTTCTCCTTATTCCCAAATCAGACGATCTTACTGACCCGAGTCATTATCGCCCGATTTATCTCGCTAACTCTCAATACATCAATCAGTCTTCTCAGTTCCGGTTCCATTCAGTTCCGCCTACTCATTTAAGAACATTCTAACAACCTCGATTCACATAAGCTGGTTCGAATCCAAACTCGATGGCAAATCGTCTCCAACGTCGAATACAGCATATTTTTGGCCCCGATTTTAAGTGACACGCCTGCTGGTGTCTGAATTTATCACGAAAATTGAACTACTTTCGAATTTTCTCTCTACTTGAGTTATGGGACGGATTCCAGCATTGCTTTCAAGCCTACAATCTACTTCGCGTTCTGGCACCCGTTGTATTTACCGGATCCCGTCGAGATTAGTCAATGTGACTTACATGGTGGATACCAGATCGTCGAAACAGCCTTTAACATTCACCAAAAGCTGTTTTTTGTAATGCGGTATACGGTTGTGAGGGTTTTAATTCAGTTAATGTATCACAGAAGTGTCGACTGGTGCCGTCAGCGGACGATAAGTCTTTCTTTCGCAGCCATGTTCACTTCGCCACTCTAGCAATCAAATTTCTTCAAAAATACAATTTTTACTAAATAATGGAGAGGTATTTCGTAAATTTCATTACGAAATTTTATTCAATCACTTGGTAAAGTCATAAGGGTTTCGAAAAACAAGAAAACTCGTTGCCCAAAAAGTTCGGACTCTCCAAAATATGACTCACAAAGTGGACAAATATTTGAAAAAGCAAATCAAAGAACTACCAAGTTTGTCATTGATGTCATAATTGCAAATGCTTCCACCATTTTACAATTCCTTTGGGCAATAATCCCGTGTGAGGTAAATAAGCTTGTGCGTTTCTTATTCCATTGATCCGTTCAGGTTTTAGAGATTTCAGTCCGTAGAGAGACTTTCTTCGTTCATCTCAGTAAATTTTATAGTTCATTATTCTTATACATTGTACTTGATGCTTGATTCAAGGTTTTTTTCATGAATGGAGCTTTCAGCTTTGAGGTAAATACGAGTGGGGTCCCGAACATTGTTTTGTGCTACTCAGACATGTTAACAAAGATAACTAGGATTCTTAAAATTCACCACGATTGGGATTTATAATCCATTTGCCTTTCACTTAGCACTAGACAGTGGTGGAGGTTCAGGGTACCTTGCTCGAGCTTGTGCTTTGCAAATGTTTGGGCTTCATCAAGGAGGACCCATTTTGAATTCCCGGCTGGTATTGAACAAACAGCGGAAGTCGACTGGGTATCAGAAACTTTTGTTATGAGATTTATTTCCTTTTATGTAATAAGCCAATTGTGTGACAATAGCTGAACATACAATACAATGCGATGTACGGAATTTCAGCACGAAGTGAGTAGCGGCATGTACGACTTCTCTGAGCTAGGCTTCATCGGTTAGAATCGTGCGAAGCCATCATTTTTTTGGGGTATTCTGATGAATCGTATCGGAATATTTCTCCCATATTCGCTTGTTCTAGATTTCTGGCGTTCTCTAGCTTATTAATTAGCTGCAAAAACGTAAAATTTTCATATATTTGTAGGTCAAATTTGCCTGTCAGACTTAAATCCGTGTGGCAATCTGACCAGTGCATTAATGCAATCACAGGAGATAATCAGTCGCATTTTGTTAGATTATATCTTTCTAACTTGCGCACCACGCACCTGTCTAATACGTTGCTTAGTCCATAGGGTACGGGAACTCCTTATTGAAAATACCATAGATGAGGAGCTTCACATCTTGGAGATGTTTCGGTAGGACGGCTATCCCGAACGCTACATTGACAAGACCATGGAACAATCTGAAGAACGATATAAGAAATCAGTGGACTAATCTATGTCCGGAGTAGGTTATCAAGAGTGGTGAAGTTCCGGGTCATATCTACAGCTGATGTCCTATGCTTTCGTCTTTACGATCCCCCGTTGTGTGGTCAAAAGAAATTCGTGCAAACAATGAAACTGCCCGGGCTCACACGTCACCGAAAATTTGTCGAATCCCTTACTGATCTGGGTCACAGGTATGAACTGTCCTTCCTGCAACACTTCATCGTTAAGGACATTCATATCGTTCTTTTGATTTGCTTAGTCAATTCATACATCCCAAATTAGACTAGGTGGACTTGAGAACAAGAAATAATATCAATCGAAAATCGAACCTGGAGTTCGTCAAAATAGGAATATGAGAGTTGTCTGTTCTGACGTCGACCTGTCAATCGTTAATGCGTCCAATCTCCAACTCCATATCACTAAATCCCAGCAACTCCAGTGAGAGAAAAGCCAAGTCAAGAAGGTGCCAAAAATCGATTACTGGACCGAAACAAAACACCCGAATTGGTTTTCTCCGGTCAACATTCAGGCTAATTCGACCCAACCTTATTAACTGATTTTATCGTGTGGTCTTCCACTTTCAGTTGATCAGATGCAATTACCAGTGCAATCTCTCCACAATTTTGTTGGTCAGTGACCATTAACTTGACAAATTTGGTGAACTACGGGATCGAATGCGGACCGAGAAAGTAGAAACCGTTTGTGAAATGTAAAGCCACTTTGGGAATAGCAGTGTTTTCGTTAACGTTCGACTGGATGTATGGACTAAAGTTTGGAAGTATCCTCCAAGCGGGGAATATTGGTATTCCTCTTTCTATCACACTCGATTCCCCAGGCAACTTTTCGTCGTTCTTCAGTCTAACTTTCACCACCAAGTTGCTAGCTCTTTCCAACAACAAAAAACATTGAAAATAATTAGTTATTAGGAAAAAGGCAGTTTAGACGAGGGTCTTCTGAAAACCGAGAACTAGGATCGAAAGAAATAGAAAAACTTTCCAAACATCACGTGACACAATGAGTGAACGACAGCAATTGATAACATTTCAGGATATGTTTTCTAGAATTGTTCTTGAAACTTTTTGTGTTTTATAATAATACGGTCCTTCCATAAACTGCGTCGAAATAAACTTAATATTAATATCATGAACCAATTTTTCTCCACTGTTGTATATTTTATCAACAAATGGTGAAAACGGGTTGTTATGGGTCCAGAGTGAGAGCGTGACATACGCTAGCTATCAATGAACCAAGAACATCCGTTTTCACATTCATTGTTACGGACCGTCAGCCGACTACCGGTCAAACAGCGGACTGGATCATTCCGTGCTGGTAATACAGAGCTCAATACCTAGAGTCATGGAAGAGGACCATTGTTGATTTATTCTCGTTACTTGCCGATACCGAGTTCCCACACCAAAGTGAAACTCAAACCCAGCAGTTTCATGCGTGCAGATCGTTGGATTGTGTACGTTGGTCTCCTAACATCTAAATTAAAGGTAATAAAACATTCAGCATGGTTAATCCGTTGCACGCCTAAGAGCCTTATCGATCATTTGACGGCGATCGATTCTTGTGATGAGCATCACATGTAAGGGAAACTGCATACGATTAAAAGTTACAATTCACCAACTGCTTCATCGTTTGTTTGTGAACAGGCTGATTCAGTTGTTATCTTAAAATTCAGTCGTTCACCTCCTAAATTTGCCGGTGATATTGGTACTTGTAAACAGGTTGCTGTTGTCTGACTTATGGCTGGCAATCCTTCATTAACACAATGGGTTCCAGCAACTGAGATATGCCATTTCCGTTCAACCCACGTGAATTTGTTACATCTGACTGGTGAATGAACCACCAAACGCGACACGTTGTGTGCTACTCCGCCATCTAGTACAACCACTGCTGGGTGTATCACAACAAATTTTGTTATACTCACTCTGAATGATTTGCAGACAAATGGAAGTTTAATGAAATAACAAATTCAAAATGCGGTGGGATCAGTTACAATCCTACATGTGGGTTTCGAGTTTCCCTAGGGCCTCGTCGATACGCCCCGACGAGTACAAAGCGTTTGATAAGTTAGACGGAACAATCGCACTAGTAATTTCACACTGACTCTCAACAGGTAACTGAGTGCCAAGCCAAGATCTCCCGGAGCATTTCGGCTGTTTTCGAATGAGAAATTTCATGTTTTGAACAAGAAACTTGGCAACCAATTCGTTCACTCAACACGATCCCCGAAGCGAAATTATAACATTATTGCTGACTACCGTGGGAAGATGATTAAAATAACCATATATATTTAGTATGATAATTATCATCTAAACAGTTAGCCTAGTATTCGAACCCAGTTGTTTAAGAATTAGCCACGGAATACCGGATTCGATCAAAAATAATTTTTCACGAGGTATAACTTACCGATTAGAGAATTGTCGTTTTCGTTAGTCTAATCCACAGCCAAATGAATAAAATGTCACAATTTCACCGGCAAAACTAAATACACAATTGGGGTGGCTAAATTTTTCGCCTATTTGTTGAACCAATAACAAAAATGGGCTTTCGTTTTGCCCGACAGTAAGCAGTTGTGTTATGCCGTGTGTGTGTGTGTGTGTGTGTGTGTGTGTGCGCGCATGCATCTGTATGCATGAACAAACATTGAGGCAAATTGGCACATTGGTGTGTAACCCTCACCGATTGCTGGTTGAAGTGACGAAATTTAGTCAGTTCACAAATTGAATCGATTCCAACTCAACTTAGTGGTTAGATGCTCAGCCATGACAAAACCACGTGAATCTAAGAGACATAGAGGGCAAATACAATGGAAATTGTTCCCATGGAAAGGAGAACAATGGTCATTTAAGCGCTTGGAAAGTTCCCTTGCATATGAACCTTACAAGCGACTGCACATGCAAACCATGTTGGCCAATATCTGAATAGGGATAATAAAGACCGGGTGGCAGAGAAAGCCACACGAGAAAACACTTTGGGACAAACACACAGACACGTTCTCGCAGCTGCCAGCTGTGATGAAGGCAAGGTCCAGGTTATGTCTTTTGCATCGAATGAAGCTAACTAAACGAATCAATCAGAGAGAATCAGTTTTTTTGATAGTTCGTTGTCAATTGTGCTACCGAGTTACCTAGTCTGTGAATGTCAGCCGTGAACTGTGGCCTTCATTTTGGGTTCCGTTGGCCATCAACCAAAACAAAAGTCTCGCGAATTAAGTTTTTTTCCCTTACGTCTGGTTTGCAAAACCAGTATTGTTTTTTTCTTCCGTCCCTTAGGAAAAAGTTAAGCTTATTCATAAACAAGTTCATCTAAACCACGGGGAAGTAACGCCATTACCGTACGGGACCCAGTTTAAGGGAGCGATTTCAATGGACATCAATCAGGAAGATATAATATCAATAACAGCAACGCTGTGTTATTAACACTAAATCATTCACAATTAAAACCAATACATGGCACATCAATTTTTCGATACACTCCTTAAATCATTTGATCCTGATATCAATCAGGAAGCTTAAAGCAAGTTAGTATTTTTCTCAGTAGTGTTTTGCATACGGATGGATGCATAAAATTTCCCCGGGAGCATACGACTAGTTCCGCGGTCGTTGCTGGTGATCATGGATGCGTATTTGATACTCTGTTGTTCAATCATCCCATACGTGTGCAGTCCTTTGTAAGTTCCTCACTGGAATTTCATTTGAATCGTCCAAGCTGTAATTATAAACCATAAGGTAACTAACTATGTACTGAATAAACAGTTCTCATTGGATCACCGTTGCCTGTAAACCTTCGTTCCAACTCCGTACAACAATGGGATCGAACGCACAAAAACGAACAACCACGACCAAAGTTCTCAACACCAACTGGCCTCATGTCTTCGCCCGCTGATTTCTTACTATCTCGTAAGATTCGACTGCATGCATGCATTACTTGTCAGATTATTTCGTTTCTTTTGTTGGTCCGGCTACGGGACTTACGTGGTATCAATAGGCGCTGAAACAAGCAAAAGCATGCATTCTGCTTGTTACCGGTACGAATATCACATACATGGAATGTTGAACTTCACCACATCATGTTGCACCTATCCGTCACTGATTTGCACGGTTACTGTCCGTTAGCCCACAGCGATCGACCCCTACTGATAAATGACTTCTCTGCAGGTAGACTAAGTACGACGAAGGCTTTGGATATGACCTACAGAGCTTGATTACTTGATACATTTTAGTAGCAGGAGATTGAATATTTTCATGAAATAATTCGTTGATATGTTCGCCATGAGCGAACATATCAATGTTCGCTCAACTGACCACAAAGAGTTGAGCGATGATATCACATGGTGAATTATTTCATGAAAATATTCAATCTCCTATGTATCAAGTAATCAAGCTGTGTAGGTCATATCGAAAGCGCTCGTCGTACTTAAGCTACCTGCAGAGAAGTCATCCATCAGTAGGGGTCGATCGCTGTGAGCTAACGGACAGTAACCGTGCAAATCAGTGACGGATAGGTGCAACATGATGTGGTGAAGTTCAACAAACCGTTCAGAGCCTGCCCGGTAGCGTAATGGCTAAGGCGTTCGACTCAGAATCGTTCGTCCCGGGTTCGCGTCCCAATTCGGGCGCGGTGGATATGCACTGCTGATGATTCCTAACAAGAATGAAACAGCTGTACAGTACTTCCATGGTTTCTTTATGGTGAGTTGAGCGATGATATCACATGGTGAATTATTTCATGTAAACATTCAATCTCCTACTACTAAAAAAATACATGGAATGTCTCGAATAATTTATCGTGCAGTAACCACACTAAACTTGTCACTGGAAACCATGGAAAGCAGTAGGAAGAAAAATCCACCTTACTCCGACCAAGGCCCCAAAACCGACAAATGGACTCTCCAGGTTGATTCATGTAGGTACGATTTAGATGTATTTAATGATAGTCATTTAATTCGAAGCGACGGAAAACGATTACAAAAGGACCAAAATGGTTCGGTTTCGATCGAGCTAAATTGCTTGTCAAAGATCTATTAACACCAACAAGAATGTGATAGGGAATCACTTTTACAAATTAAGAAATATAAATGTGCTATGTTATTGTAATCATAGACCATCGAACGTACTTGCCATTGGCTAATTTGTGAGACCAACGATAATGGATTATACTGTGCGGCATCACCGCCCAACCTATCGATTTCATGTATATTGCCGGGAGTTTATTTGTGAGCCATCGAACAGTAGGCGGTGGGCTTCCATATAAAAGTCGTAATAAGGATAGTGCAATGCTCCTAGAAGTGGAACGCCAACAGTGCGTTTAGTGCACCTCAAAATGGATAACAAATCTTTAGTAACTCAATGTAAGATAAGGACAGATAACGAGAAGGGAGAAAAGTGAGATGCCTTCGATAAATTGTGAACCAGAAATCTTAACACAGACCAAACTCCAGTATATGGTGGGTTCATTCGCATCGGCACCCGAAAGTCCACGAAGGGGTTCAAGTGTTGCCTTCCCAAACTCGGCACATCCAACTTGTAATAAATACAAAAGGTTTTGAAAAATTAATTGTTTATGCTTGGTTGGATAGAAATTAGTGTCTAGTGTAAGGCAGTGTTGATCCCTGATAAGGATCATAGATACTGTCGGCAAAAACAGTGCGTTTAAATGAACTCCAAACACTCCCAGTGATGCGGACTTCTGCGTGGGGCACCAAAAAGGACGCTAATCGTAATTGCCTATTTGTAAAAAGTCCAGTTTGGACAACAATAAACTTAGCACCAGCGTGCTCCTGCACGAGCCACTCCACTGATTACAGCTTTTATAGTTTTTTCCATGTCATCGATTAACCACCCCGAACCATCCTCCAACGATTACCTTCCAGGAAGAAAAGCTAACAAGGAGACAAGTATTCTGCGAGCACGCGCAAAATGTATCCCAGCCACCTCAACCTATCCTGATTCAGTGTCTGTCCTAAATACTTTACCCCAATTGGTCAGCGCCTTATGCCTAATCTCTGAGTCCAACATAAAATTCTCCCACCAGACTTCACCAATGCTACACACACAACTTTGTTCAAACACCAAAGGTCTTCGCATATATTCTGCTCTCAACGGCCCTGTTTCGAAATCGTACAGCAATAACGACCCCAATGCTGGTTGATATACCCAACCGACGACACAGACACCTCAAATTAGTTAACACCAATCGGGCCTTCTGTATGCACGAATACACTTCACCTGATGTACGACCATCACGTGAGATACAACTACTCAAGTACCTAAATCTATTCACCTCTTCCTATAGCTCCCCTGCAGGAACAAGGTTTGGTTTCGAAGTGGTCAAGTCCTAAAACAGCATTCTACACTTCGAAGGTTCAAAAAGCATACCAAACATACCTACATTGACGTTCAGACGATCGAGAAAAATCAGCAATTTACCTGAATCTTCACACAACATTGTCCGAACATTCCAAGTCAGACAGATTCCTGTCCGAGCAAATATCAATGCCACTATTCTCACATCAGGGTAGGGCTATCTTCGTAACCACTTCTCGTGGTGAACTCGAGTGAAATATTGCCATAAGTGCGAACTTGTCTTCGGTTGTTCATATTACAGAAATTGGATGAGTGAAATGAATTTCTCTGCTACACCCTTCAGTAAGAGGCATAGCCACAGAACCGCACGATCGACGGCATCGAACGTCGCTTTCAAATCAACGAAGACAGAAATCGTGGATCTACGGGACGTGTTCTAAGATCTATTGCAAAGTGAAATTTTGGTCAATACAACCACTTCTGTGACGGAAACCGGATTGGTCCTCACGCATACACCTTTCGCGAATACCAGATATTCAACGCAAGTCAACGCCCACGATCGATTCGAATGCAATGCTTACTAAACTAATTTCTTTCTTGATTTTCACATGAGGATCTATCATCCTTCTTGTAAGTCGGTACTATCACCGATTCACACAAGTCCTTAGGAATATCTCCCCCCTAGCCAGAACCATCCCAGGAATCTTGTTAACTCCGACGTTACTGCTTCAAAACTACCCCTTAAGGAGGATGACGATAGTCCATTTGGTCCAGATGCTGTATCTTTTAAATAAACCTATTTCTCGTGATAAACTCCATTCCCCATGAAGAGTTGATATCCACCTGCATTGGGTCACTTGCAGGCATAGCTGGAAGGCCCACTGTGGTTTCGTACCAACTAACCTGCTCCCTAAAGTGTTCTGCCCAACGTGCCAGCCAATGTCCCTGAGGATGAATCAGTGTGCCGTCGGATTCCTTAATCGGATGATACCCACAAAGATCGATCTTCATATTCCTTGACACAGACGGATGCAGTATTCAGACACGGGAATGCTAGTACACGTAAATATTTTAATTGGTATCCCGCGATTGTGACCGAGTAGCCCCGGCCTACAGTTAAATAAACATGCTAATGGTCCAGGTACAGCCGATTTTGCACGTTATATGTCGACTGTCTTCACGCGAACTGGCAGAGATTCAGCCAAGTGGAGACCATTTGAACATGAGGTTACCGATGTTGGAGCAGGTGCAAAGAACGACTGAATGGAATTTGTCTGCATGGCAGGCACAAAACAATCCAAATGCACTTCATTAAATTTGGATCGGTTGAACTATATCATTTAAGATTACCGCGAGATTTCCCATTAAAACTTTTATTTGGATGAGAAATCTTCAGACAACTGAAACAAAATTACCAATTCACATGACTGGACTTGACAGTCCAAACGTGATATCAGCGGGCCAAAAAAGCTTTAGCATACATTAGACAGAAGCTTACGGATTACAAGGAGAGGCAACTAAACAAGAAATACCCTTGATTGAGTACTGGATCAGTCTAACAGAGAATCGATATGAAGACGTATTTTTGTAAAAGCTTATTCTAGAAACAGCCATCCATTATTACTGAAATAACAACGCACACCATTTCTCAAGAAGGAGTCCACGGCCAGCTGAGGGCTGCTAAGCAGGGAAGTTGACCGCCGATGGGAGGATTCGAAACCGCAACGTTCAGGTCCAAACGCTACGACCTTAGCTACTCGGCCACTGCCACCGATGGCTGAAAAATTAAATTCCTCCGTTTACTTACAGACTGACGGTAAGCGGAGTGGACGTCATTCACTCCCTTACAAATTGAATCCAAATGTTGTTGACTTCTATTAGCTTTTGCAAACGCTTATTTTTCTAAGCCATTAGGCTTTAAAAAATTCCTCTAGTGTTCGATCCATAAACAAGACCGTTTACAGACCAAGTGCCATCAGAACCATGGCGAAGGAGAACAAGAGAGAAAGAAACAAGCACAAAATCCATCACAAATTTGAGCTCTCCCGGTCTCCACTTGTGTCATCATTTATCCATAGATCTATGAGTGTTTGGTACCAACAGACTGCCCAAACCGAGGTATAGAATTGGCCTAGAGCCACACCCCGGATCTTTCATCAAACGGTCTACCGCACAAGAGAGCAGAAACACCTGAATGTCCCGCAATTAACTGGAGATCGGTGACTAATTGCTCAACTCATACGCCATTCGAATGAAGCTAGACATTCTGGCTGCCTAGTAAGCCCTTCGAAACAGATGCCAGTAGGCATACGGCCGTATGGTGCCTATGCCGCCCGTGAATGGTTAGGAATGGGGGATATAATAATCTCCCATTCAACCCGATGGATAGTATCCGGAATACGCTATTGCTTTCTCACCTTTAAAAGAACATGGCGGGAAGGCAATGAGTAGGACTCCTTTGTTAGAAGTTGTTGGAACTCACGGCCATTCGGGAACAATTTGAGAGGCGTTCACAGCGAGTAGCTATGTGGAGGCTTAAAGAAGCGGTTGGATCAGGTGACCTCGGACAACAAATAAACTGGGTCCCGAGATTATGTAACTTCGACGGACTATTTACTTGTGATTAGACTTAAACAGACCACGCTGAAAACTATGGTTCGCATTTCGCAACTGAGATATGAGTCACGTACAGAGCCATTCGACATCTGTGACGAACACAGACTCCGGAATTCCAAATGTTTCTCCTCTAGGGATTTGGCGGCGTGTAGCATGGTTCATAAACGTGATCAAAGGTTGATGACTGTTCTGGGGCATATGGGTTAGCAACGACTATGTTTGGTGGTAATCAGGCTATCGTTTGAATATGAAAGTAGAATTCACGTGGGATATAAGGAAGAAAATTGGCTCATAACATTACATTCGAATTTTTGTGAGCAATAAAGTTGGGAGTACCTCACCGGTACAAATATTTTGGTAGATTATGGAGACGGTACGACATGGCGACTGTCAGTTTCGCTCGAGAGCAAAATAGTTTTTCATAGCGCAAAACTGATCATGGTTGAACAAGACGTGGGCGGAATACGGTCAGTCACATCTATTACCACCTCAGCGATTCAGCCAAGCGGCTTATGATCTTATACGTTTACTGAAAGCACGTTTTGGTTACATTAAACCTGAACACAACTCGACAAGTTAAAATAAAGGATCTTCCCCCAACCAATTTAGAGCTCACATCATGGAAAACCAGGGAATTTTTAATGGAAATATGAGTATTCAAATCTTTATAATAACTATTTTTTGGATGAGTAAACAACGAGTACGGAAAGTGCCGTAGGTTGGTAGTGACTAACTCATCGACAGTCAACGAAAAGAGTCCAAATACACTGGACGCTAAAACGAAGAATGAAAAATAAATCAACCCATACTTTTCATGATTTTCCATCCAATTGAGAGAGAAAAAGATTGAGAAAGAATTGAAAAAGCTCTCCAGAGAAACAATTGTTCAGGTTTAGTCACCCGAACGAAATTTCGGTAACAACTCCAGTGGCATAAAACGTAATTCCGGTTCGTAGGCAAAATAACAAAAAAATAAAACTAATCACTAACGGCATCTTCAAAAATAATCTAGTGGCGAGACTATGTCATCTGCTAAATGTGAGGAACATTTGTTGATTCCGATCAAACGTTTGGTGGCCCCTGAATGGCATCCTGAACGGAGAAACCGCTTTGGCATAGACGGTACCCGCCATCTGACCGAAAAAAAGTTCACTGCCTTCTATGTCATCAACAAAGTCGATCAGAATCCACCCACGCCGATAAGCACGCGAATCTTCTCGTAAGTGAGCCAAAAAGTCAATGACCAAGGCGCCTGAGTAGACATTGCAAATTGACAGGTCCACGGGATAGCAGTGAAGACGGCGAAAAAAGAACGTGGACGTATGATGAGAGCAAGCGGTGGAGAAGAATTCGCATTAAGTGTTACGGTCACAAATAAACAAGTCAAGTTTTATCTGATCACTTAACAACCTGAGTGAAGAGGGTGTGCAACTCCATGGAATTCCAGGTGGATATAGTCCTGGAATCGTTATAAAACAGATTCAATTAACTGTTGCTAAATAACTCTATACTTCATTAATTCAGACAATGATTAAGAATTATCAGAAACAATAAGTTACCTTTAAATTATCCAGGATCTGTTCTGTTGAATTCAGTTTTTACGACCATTAAATTTCCACCAATGTGGTCTGGTCTTGGTTGCTACCTCAAACTGTCATTTACTCAAAAGAGAGCGAGCAATGGTGAAAGATTAAACAGGGAAATAATAAGTTGAATGACTTTATAGGAGAGAAGAAAAATCAAAACCAAGGATGCCACCGGCTGAGATATGGAGCTATATCATCTAATACGTCCGATCGGACTCGAGACCGAGCAGTCTAGGTGGATCAATGCAAACCAGATAGACTGCACATTCGGGCGCTTCTACTAGTCTCATTCGCAACAATACGTATTTGTCATTCGTGCATAGCTCGATCATATTCAGTCCTATTGATATCTCATGGGTCTTCTGGTGTCCGCAATAAGATTGGGATATTTTAATCTACTTCATCCACAACAAGAAGAAGAACTAACGAAGACCGAAGGGCTGGCCGCACTTACAAACTGCAATAAAATGGTGACGCGATTGTCCACTACGGTGGTGCACAAATACTTTTGTTCTCAACCGGTTCACGGATTCGCGCATGATATGATGACGAAAAAAAGAACAATTGGAGAACGCTGACACTTCGAATTTTTAATCACTAACAAATATATTTCGACTTGCCAAAAAGATGGAACATCGGATTATCTCGCTGCCAGTATTGATACTAAATCAAAAACAATTTACAAGTTTCCAGATAATCTTTTGATCTTCCACGCCAATTTTAATCCATACTCCGTCTATGCCTAAAATCAACAAAGCAACTGAGTTGAAAAAAAAAGTGAACCAATCTTTCAAAAACCGTTAAGCTGGCGGTACCAACTGTAAATCATAGAAGAATAATTGTCGAGAAAATGCAGTTGTGCAGAAGTTCGCTGCTTATTTTGGTGTTGTTTTTTGTCGCCATAGGAATGTGTGCCTGTCGACTGTTCGTAGCTGTTCGTTAAATTAAGATTGACTAAGAAAACAGCAAAAAAGTGGTTGCCGATGAGAGGAACGATTATCAAAATTTTACGTAGATTAAGTCATGTTCCAAACATTACGTCTTGGTGAACTGAAGAGTAAGAATGTGAACTCCAGTGACAATTCAAATGCTCAGGTTTGTTGATTGTTTTTTTTATATGACCGTAAATGTTTTACATTGTGAACTGTATTCCGTCGAACAGCAGCTGGGTCGCTATGCGTGGGCATCCAAACTGAGATGATTGGGATATGTGAGATTGGCTGTTCTCTGTTCAACTGTTCGGAAAAAGCATGTCTTTTCTTTGCAGTGACAACAACATCGACAAAGCACGCATTCGGCTTCGATTTCGAACAAGTGTTTTGAGGTTTACAAAATTACGTCAACAACCATAATTGTTCACTCCCAACTTGAAAATTTCTAAGGCAGTGGAAACAGCCGGGGGCTTTACTTGCAACCGACAATTTCGTAAAGTGACATTGTAAATCTTCACGTTGAGAAATTACTCTTTTTATCAAATGTTTGGTGTGTGAATGCAGTACGGAAACTCTCTCCTGTCGAATCAGAATGATTGAAAAAGTGCATTTGTACAGTTAGACTGCGTTGGTTAGAACGTCATTCTTTTCTTTTTTTCGCATTTGTGGACACACCCTGTTCCCCTTGCACATTCGTTTTTTATGCAAACAAGTGATTCTGGGGAAAACGGCAGCGATCCGTGAGGCTTGTCTTGTTGTTTAACTTTGAACGATGATAATGATATATCATAACTTTTAGAGCCCGATGCACTGAGTGGACGATGCGGGCAATAACCAGGATCCTGATGAATGGAGGAGCATAAGACAACCTAAGAACAGGTGCTCCAACGAGCCGGGCGATAGAGAACTGACATCACAGCACCGAGTGGATCTGGGATTCGGGCCTATAGCCTTTGAGACGAAGCACCAAGTCCCGGTGTACTAGTTACTTTGGTTTCAATCCCCCTCAGTTCAATATACTAATGGTTTCACTGCTTTCCACACCTTTCCTTACCGCAGTAATTCACTGAGTATCATCATTTAGAAAGCGTCCTGCACTCTATCACTTGTTTACTCAAGTCTGGTTCATGAGACGTTCTCCTTTCGGCCTTGTAAACTTGCACACTTACACTTATTCGAATGACCAGTTTCCCCATGTACTACAATCCAGTCCGATTTCCCATCCCATTTTGCCTCGCATGTTTTCCGTTTCGCTCCAGACGTTTTGTCACTTTTTAGCCCAAATTATCTGATTGAACAAATGATCGCACATGTGAGACTGAAGCAAGCTGTTACGCACGTGAGTGACGTTCTGTCTGTTGCTCTTTCTAGTCTTACATTTATGACGAGAAAAATGGAACGATCACAAGCCGAATACTTTTGAGGAGTTGGAAACACTGATCCTATGTGTATGTAGACCAATTGCAATATTAAAGCTGAAAGATGTCAGAGATTATAAGTGGACAATTACAAATTTGCCTGGAGCAGAACGGTGGCGTTTTTGATTGTCTATTGTAGCGGCAAACACGTTAGACATCTGACTCAGAGAACGATACATTGAACAACCAACGATATGATGTACTGACGATCAAGGTGTGATCATTGGTAAGGGCAGAATCGAGCGTGTGAAACACCTAGGCAGCCGATTGAAGCGCATAAATCCAATTAGACTAGCGGGTAGGGATTGACCAGATCTTCGTAAACGACGTTTGAAGACAAGAGCTGTTATGGTTCAATATCGTTGCCAGTGCCATTTTTATAGTTGAAAGATTTCCATTTCTGTGTAAGTAATCAACTCGTTATCTTAGACTTGATCTTTCGTTATATCTCATTCCCGTAATCTCTCCGGAATAGACAGTGAGTGAGTTAGCAACCGAAACCAGAGCACATCGATGAAGGGGTAATCGTAGAAACAGGGCTAGGCATACACACACACACACGAGACGAGCCATCCAGTAAATTACAGAACGTGTGGAAAGTTTAGAAGTAGAGACATTACCAAGGCAAGACTAAAATAATTACGCATCCGGATTGTTTCTACTTGTTCTGTAAATTAAAATAATCATATTGGCCCTAAAAGCCACCAGGGACGACGCAGTGAAATGGCCCGGAATACATCATGAAATTAATTGTATTATTTTTTGACACTAGACTTGGATTACCAACAGTCGGACTGAAATTGGAATAAACGTTGCGGCCACTGGTAGTCATTTTGCCCAGAGAAATCAGGACTTGGAATAGTACCGGCCGAAATCTTACTAATTGTGACTGAATTCGGGTTTTAAGCCGCACAAGAAGTGCGTATTTAAATAGTGCAAATAACAAAAAACGAACAATGTGAAAAAAGACAAAAGTTACGTTATTTAGCCCTGTCATAATCGACCCACAACGTTACTCAGAGCGGAATGGGGAAACCCATTGGAAGGACTTTGGGAATGACTAGGCAATCTAGGCACGGGGGTGGGATAGTGAACCGATCAAAAATGAATATGGACGCATGTAATTATCATCCATCGGTTCTTATGAGAATGAATGCATTCAATCGACTGTTGGCTCGATCAGAGATATGCCTCGTGGTTGGATTGACAAAGTACGGGAAAATTTGTGCTCAGACTTACATCGAAAAATTGTTTCCAATGACATATTGGTTCTTTTCAGAGCCGCTAAAATGCAATCTAGTAACTTACATCATTGTTTAACAACCTTCATTATTAATCAACCAATTTAATTTAGGGCAGCTGAGAAGGCAAAATGATGCACGTGGAGTTTGATTGTGGCAATATGCACGATCTCTCCAAGCTGAACAGGGCGGCAGACATAATATCAATCTAAGCAGAACTCGAATGGTGGATAATGAATTAGTAGACAATATTGATCATAATGCGTACTTAGTCAAGACTTTAGGTAATCACAAGTGGTAAGAAGGCCGGCCACGATGGATTATTTTCCTGCGCTTTGGGATACAAATTTACTAATGTGTTAGTGCATTTGATGAAATGATCAAGTTGAAGAAGGAGTGTAGTTGGCGTAGTTTACCATGGAACGTTTTAGTCCCAGACGAAAAAATAGACGGTTTGGATCACGGTTCTATGTAGCAAAACAGTTAGCTGGTGAGTCTCTGGTTGAGGATATAACGTCGCTTATTCCTGGATGATGTTTCCTTGCTAGTGTGTGACTGGACGAATCTGCACGAT
This sequence comes from Fasciolopsis buskii, assembly GCA_008360955.1. NCBI lineage: Eukaryota > Metazoa > Platyhelminthes > Trematoda > Plagiorchiida > Fasciolidae > Fasciolopsis > Fasciolopsis buskii. Next base: position 227,319 of record LUCM01011285.1, read on the forward strand.
ATTGGAAATACACGGGCACAAGTTTCCCATGGCGTGAGGGGGGCGGCACTTGCGCGTTAGGACGGCTAGAATATCGGACGGATGGGTGAATGGCTCTAGCTGGAGCCTAATTCCAGTGAGAGGAGCGGAGGAGGTCCCCGCCGGGGTCATCAGTGTTAAACCCCAGAGTACAGAGTTTGCTACTGTACAATCTCACGGGTTAAACCAAAATCCAACCATCTGGGAATGCATTCCGCGCGTCAGATGATGCGTTGCCAATCGTTATTCAATCCATTAGATCGCTTCGAATGATTTACTATTATCTGTATAATGTCTACCCGTGAATTCGCGTTAGACGCATACAAGCATTTAAACAAAATTAGCATAGCAAACACCGCTACGCTGTGTCCCTCAAATTTTCGTTTCATTCCAGTATGTCAGTGAATGACTTAGGATAGCTTCTAGGCAATATGCACAAACAGCATTTGACTTATGCAGGTCAATGAGACCAGCCCATGCGTTTCAGTTACAGAGGGACCAACATCGGACACCCCATATTCGGATCATAACGCATAACAGTATAGTTGTACAGACTGTTCACATTCATCCCCGTGTGTGCGTATACACACGTCTACATACGTCACTGCAAACTGATACTTACTCACATGAAAAAGGCATTACTTTTATTATGTTTTAATAGCCGTATCGTAACAACCCGGCCGATAGACGAGAAATTATCATTTCAATCTCAACCCATGGCATCGGATTTGAAATAATAAAGAATACCGACAAAGTAATCCCTAATCGTACTAACAACCAACCAATACAAGTGTTTCGGGACTTCAAAAACCTCGTTTTTGTTTAAACGGAGAAGAACAAGGATTAGACAACCGAACTGTTCGCCATTCTGCTTTTGATAGTGCACTTACAATTCGGGCCCATATGAGGAAAAATCCTTTGTATAGAGCAAAGAATCCTTCATACCGGACCACTTTGGTTGCACAATCAATTACACCCTTGTAGAATAATCCATCCGTGTGTGATGCGCGTTGATTCATAATTCGGGTCTTGATCATGTCGGCCGGAGTGCCCACCACAGCGGCCACAAATCCTGAGGTGGCAGAAGAACAAATATGCAAAAACGGGCCATCCTGAACACAGGGCAAATGAGAATGTTTGCCCGATGAATTTTATCCCACATGTTTAGGATAAAATAAATATAAGCAACATGAGAGTCTAACTATAACAAATTTGAGACAAACGAAACTTAGTTTCAAGATGAAATACATTCAGCATCTGCAGAAGCTTACATTTTGTTTATTACATAATAAATACTAATTTCAAAATCGAGATTGAAGCCAACAATGAGGTCGAGACGTATTCGACGGTTAAACCCTATGGATAAAATAGTATATAAAGGTGTATTTCTTCGTGTGTAGAATTTGCATTATGGGAAGCAGCAAAAACAAACAAGGAGCCTCTCCGCGTCGAAACGTTTCGCAGTGGCCTCGTGATCATTCGATTCATATTTGTCAGGCTAGTTGATGTTTATGGCCTGTGGCCATTGTGATAGAAATCTGGTGTTAGTAATGTGATAACGATCGTCCAATTTAAAGTTAACGGGCGCAAACAAGATTGCTCCGAATGGTTACGGGAAGGCCTCATAATTACCCCAAATGACTGGTTACAAACAACTTGATGAACCGAGTCAACCAAGTGTCCGACCATCGGGCATTCAGCCTGACTTAATCAACGCGGATGTTACTGTTTCCTAAGTAGAGACAATTGGCGTGCTGTGGATTGAATGAGTCACGAACAGGAGAATGGCCAAACAGCCATATACCTGGTGAGTATCAGAAATTTAGTTTTATATCATGTTATCAAACGTAAACTCTTAAATGATCATTTTTATCTGTTTTGCGTTAAACAAAATGTAGATTTTATTGAGGGCTTCCGTGTGCGCGTGCAACGGGAGCTCCGTATCGCACAACTATGCCATTGACTCAAATGGCATTCCGCCCGTTTTGTTCAGTTTTGGTTTTAGCTACTACTCAGTAGACAAACTGCAAATCGCACTATTTTCAATCTCCAATCCCACCGGGAGTTATCCTCTGCTATGAGCGATCGGCCATTTTGGATTGAGCTATCACCTTTCAGTTCATGCACCCGCTAAATATACGTGGTGTTTACTTTGACCGAATGTGGGTCTGAGGTCTGCTGCACAGTCCCCTGATTTTTTTTACGTACTTCGCTGTTAATTAATTTTCTCGTGGGGGACAAGATTTCTGGGGAGCCTCGACTTATTGCTGACATACCACTGACTACATACGTGTGCGTATCAGGTTAAAAACCGTTTTAAGTCAATAATAAATCATTTTGTTTACCCATGACCTACAGAATCTGAATGAAGAACCACATGACAAGTGAATACATGGCCTGGTAAAGTTTCCAGAAGGGACGCTTCTTACCAAAATATTCTGATGAGGACAATTCGGTCAGTAAGCCACATAATGTTAAGTGACAATCGGTACACGAACCACTGTGAGTAAGCAGAACCACAGCTTACCTCCAGCTGGAACCGGATTGCATACCAACGTTTTGCCGTATCATAAGTGGTCAATTCCCCCATGTTGATTAGGGCTGCCCGTTGAACATTCGGTAGACCACCGCGCCACAAGCCGATGACACCGCCTTCGCTGAGTAATTGTTTGAATGTACGCACTAGACCAGATCTACGGCAGGGATTCGTCAGGCAAAAACAATAGCACCATGGGAGTAAACAGCCATGTGGCTTCTTCAAGAACCTTGATAGCAGTGCTATTAGTGATCAAAGAGCGAACTGGTCAACATGTGCATGACAGGTGATCAAACAAACTCAATTTTCGTGAACGCAGATCTATCAAACTGTTAAAGTAACAATCAACGCTTTTTGAAGCGCAATCTCCAAACAAGCCGTCGTGGGGGTATTCCCACTACATGCACCTTAAATCACAAGGAAATCTGCATGCCAAATTCAACTTCGATAAATGAAAAGTGAACTGAGTCCGCCGGTTTCCTATTACCACTTCTGAATAGATGTGGCATATTCGTAGGCCAGTTTTTAGCAACAGAGCGAGCTCCACTGATCGTTGCCGTTCTCATCACGTTACACGTCGTTACAGAAAGAATGAACTTGTAAGATGGATAAAAACTGGGTCCACAAGGGAGACAAAAGGAAAGAATGTCACAATAGCTAACACACGGAATACAGTCTATCTGCACAAACCTACACAGTTTCAACCATTCCGATTCGACATAAAATGTCAATACGATCGCTGCTGTTCACGGTTCGCTGCCACATCTTCAAATGTCTCCAATCAACCATTTGAGAGATCGTTCGAACTTCATTCACCGAGACGTAAGACACTTCAACTGCCCCCGTCATCTGCTGGCCTCAATCTGGTTTCTTCTACTTTGTGGGAGAAACGGCAAACTTAGTGTTTCAGAACCTAGTTTAGGTGGGCCTTTTGCCTTACCAGCTCAGCGAGTAGAATAAGGGAATAAGTTTGCCAATTTTGGGCAGGCAATCGTTTATCCGTGTCTAATGAGTTTACAACACAGTTGGGGTCACATGGCGAAATAGAGCTCTAACTCCGCAGGTATTTTGAGTTAGAAACAGTGTGTCGCAGGAGACTATCGCTGGAATGGATCTATCTGAAGCTGTGGATCTTACTGGTTCAGATACCTAAGTCGGACTGTGCATTAATTTTATTGCGACTTTCGCTGAAGCCCACTGGCAGTCGACGTAAACCGCTAATCTGGTTAGTCATACAACGCCAGGCCGAAACTGATGTTCTCACCAATTATGGATTGAATGGTGTGACCGCGCGAGCAATGCGCAGGTAACGAATCTAACATTGGCTGCCATTTCTGAGAATATCCTGTCGAAGTTGATCGAGCTTAATCGACTTTTTTGGTTGGGTTACGCACTGCGTATGACAAACACTCGTTTGTTGTACCGTGCCATGATTGGCGTTTTTCCTACGGACTGGAAGAAGCCACATTGAGGCCAGCAGGTGACGGGGTAACGTGGAATGAGAAAAAGTACATTGAAATTAGCTGAAGTGTCTTGCGTCTCGGTGAATGAAGTTCGAATGATCTCTCAAATGGTTCATTGGAGACATTTGAAGATGTAGCAGCGAACCGTGAACAGCAGTGATCGTACTGACATTTTATGTCGAATCGGAATGGTTGAAACTGTGTAGGTTTGTGCAGATAGACTGTATTCCGTGTGTTGGCTATTGCCTCCCTTGTAGATTCAGTCCCTGTCCATCTTACAAGTTCATTTTTTCTCTAACAACATGTAACGTGATGAGAACGGCAACGATCAGTGGAGCTCGCCCTGCTGCTTAACGCCGAACGTTGTTGATGATAAGTACGTCAACTAAACGAGGGCCGCACAGATCAACCAGATCACAATCGGTTTCCCTTGGTTAATTTAGAGGAGTGGAAGTGAACTAAGACTGAGGCGGGCTGTTGAAACCAGTAGAGTCGACGACAAAGATATCCCGATTTCACAACGCCTGTCTGGTTGAGCATTAAATTGGAGTTGTTTCGTTTGTGTGCGCAAAAGTAACGAAACCCACAGCTTATCGCCAGGAATTTCAACTACTTTGAATTGAGCACAGATGAAACTGAATGCCTCTTCAAATAAACATGGGTGAACAGAGAATAGATAGCACGGGGTACAGCGAGTTAGTTCATAACACTCAATTTCTTGACCTCAGCAATGAAGGAAAACGTATCGCGGAGATCCTAGGCGGCGACTTCGAATATAATCGGTTTGTTAAACTCGACTAGGTTATCTAGTGAGTTTTTGGCGCAGTGCCCCGATTACCGAAAACAACCGTCAGAGTGGGGTCCCATTTTCCGACCTTGGGTAAACCGTACATTTGATCTGTATTTTCTGGTTTAGCTAGTCAGGTAATTCCTGATCCATTGACTTATCAAATGACAGCACTGTCTAATTCCGGTAGTGAGTGCGAAATCCTAGTATTAGTCATACATACGGACCTTCCCGTCAAAGATCGAACAGTATCTGCTGAAGAGCCTTATACGCTAATCGGCAATTTCATCCGATTGAATTATGATGCTAAGAAACTCGCGACTAATCGAAACGAAGTCGGTTCGCAGTCCATGAAGCAATTGATCATGGGCCACTGGAACTTGAAGCGGTACTCCATTATTCCGCGCAACGTGAAGATCACCACCTCACAACCTGCGCCACGACGAAATCACTTTGTTTCGGCGGGGTGCATCGGTCTGTAACCTGGGAGAAACGCAATAGTAACAACAAATCGAAAGTCTGCCCGGTGACGTTGATCGTATTTCACTCCTTCGCAGCAAAACATGTGCCCCGCTCAAACAGGAATGGGGAGGGGGCGAAAATGTCCACATCATTTTCCGACCATTGACGATAAACAGATTTCAAGAGATTTATAGGGAACCGTCATCTTCCAGGACAGACTCTCAGTCTTTGCATTTGCTTATGGTCAGTGTATACAGTGGTAGTCGGCGGGTCGTCACTGGCTTCGTACGCTACTGAAGCAGCTGATACTGGCTGGTCTGCTGGGTGATTTGTAAGTCGATTGAGCAGTTAATCGAAACGTACAATCCATTGGTTTATTGCTTTACTTTGTTCAGAGTACTAGGGTCTTTGATGAGCCCAGAAGTGAATCTTGATAGCAGTGGTGGGTGCTATGTCACCGTACTACTCATAGATCAAGTGCACTTCACCGAATTGTAAATCATTCTTTCCCACTATTCGACGCGGCGGATTAACGCTTTTTTCGTAACTCATGAATCAATCACCTATTCAACCGTCCAGTCGATCATGAAATATATAACAAGCAGCCGTAGAATGAAATCTCGACACGACACTCTTAACTCATACCAGTGAATGAGTGTTCTATCTCCCGAAAACTCACCGAAGGGGATATTATTAAATTGAAGTATTCAGTTTTTGGAATGACAATCCTAGAAGGTTTGTGCGGTTTGCACGTTGGAAGTGGAATCTGAAAGGCAGTCAGTCAAAGAAAAATGTCACCAATCCCACACACTAGTCGAAAGTAAATGCGGGAATCCCAGAAGAGTTAATCAATACACGGCGCGTTTTGGTTTTCACCTATCATCTAGTCGTCGTTTTCGAGGCGCCATGTAATGCACGTGTGAAGTATGGTCACGCTAAGAAGGTTTGTCGAAGAAACTCGTGTAATTTGAATGATTGGAATGTAACTAATTGCCCTTGTCCGATTACGTTATTACAGTGGCATTCGAACAGTTGGCAATACATTCGCAGGACTATTGTATTTGAAGCGAGTGTATGCTTTGATAATTGACATACTGAGTAAAAAATCGATTGCCGGTCAATACCATGAAGAGTATTTGGCGAGAAGTTCGTACAAACCAAGAAACAATCAAAATACCAGGTATTACAGGACACTAGTTGGACTCGGTCGGCAAATGCGAATTAGGAGTTCAGAAAGACAGTAATGAATTGCGAAAAATCATGTTCCTAATCATCGGCATGACTCATCAATTTCGTAGTTACATATTTGACGCTCGAATGTCATCAAATTTTGGCGGTGATCAAACCCCACAAAAAACAGCAAGAAGCCTGTAGAAAGTGCGCACCAGTTCGAAATTCGACGCAAACTAACGGTCATCGCAACCAAGTGAAAAGGACTCTAGCGAATTTCGCAAATTTCGGTATACTTTCTGATATTACATGTTCTATCAGTAGTTCCCGACTGTTGTCTCGAGCTCACGGACGTAAGCAACCAAATGTCAGACTCGGTATGTCCTAAAGCTCCAAGTGATAATGCAGCAACCCACATCTACCACCTCCGTGTCATATTTACGTGTGTTTGAACGTCACGCTGTGGAATTTACGACGACCGAATCAACTGCTTGGAGTGCTGTGGAAATGAGGTAGTTTACGTGCGAATAAAGTACGTACTAGAATTCCGAGTGAAGAACAAACAGCCGATTCAAATGAGAAAGCACCAACTGATGAGTTCATTCAATACGATATCAAGTGTCTAGGCCTGGATCGTCAAGAGTCCTGTATGATAGGCAGAATGATACATGATCTCCCACTTAAATTTCACGCGTTATTTTACTCTGAAAGCAGTGATTATCCGAACACTTTCATTTTCATCCAATTCATTACTATCCGAAATTCGTCAATCTGACCACACTACCTGTTGGTCAAGCAAGCTCATTCTGATAATAACCGGTGAAAAGTGATTACACGAACCCAAACTTGTGCTCTATCATCCTTACGCCCTCCTAAGTTGTTGTTCGAATTACGTAATGTACTAATCTGCATATTTTAGAGTTTCGTCCTCAATAACGCAGTGAACTCAACTTGAAGATGCTCATTCCCTTCGTCCCCATTGTTTTATATGCGATTCACACGATACACAAACAGACTGTTCGGCGAAACATCATAACACAGCGTTGTCGGTTGAGAGTATAATTTTGCAATTTTTACAATCAAATGAATCGGGGTTAAAAGCCAACGGATGCTTCAATCTTGTTCACTTGTCTGTCTGTTTGTTTGTGTGTGTGTGTGTGTGCGAACACCTACCTTTGGATGTGTGTCTACAAGTTCAATGTTTGTGTTGTGCGGTTGGAGAGGATCGGTGTCAGTCGGATCTGGTAACATTTTTGTGTACTTGTCGTGGGGTCAACTGAGGTCAAACTCGATGTGCGATTACTAGGGTACTTGATTAGCCGTGAAGTTAGTGTAGTCCATATAGCTGATATCGCTGACCTCTCGTTTCCACTGGCGCAACTGCGGTTGGCGCTGACTGTCAACGATTCAGCGTACAACCGCTCAGTGTCCGAAAGCCGACTTGAAGAATTTTTGTGTTGCCATGGTCAATTTTGTGTCCCTCCGCCAATGCAAAGAGAGCGACCGTAGAGTTTCATTCTAGGTTTTCCAAAACTGTTTCTTTGACTGCTTTTGTTTTCATTTCGCTTATGTTCTACAATCCTTAATTCTAATTGTCTGCTTGTTTGTCCTATGTATTCGGCAGAGCATTCTTTACTAACGATCTTGTAAATGCAGTTGTTTCTTTCGTGTGAGTGGACTGGGCCTTTGACTTTCATTCAATGGGTTCCTAGTGTATGATCAATGAGGAAGAATGTACAGGCATTGCAATCCCCAAGGACTTTCATGATTTCCTCGATAGCCCACATCGATACGAAATCCCGGCGGAAGTTGAGAAGCATTTCTGTTTATCCGCATATCGTTCTGGCACCTTTTCTCTTGTTAGTTCCATGTTGTATGAAACTAGGTGGACAGCGATTGTCTTGGAGAACACAATCTAAGTGTTTCACATCTGTCTTCCAGACAATGTTTTCAGTGCACAAGTTTTCAACTCTGTTTGCCCGTGACAAAATGAGTGCACGTTTCACATGTTGAGGATGAGCCGATTCGAAGTGTGATACTGAGCTGTGTGAGTTGTTTTGTGAGGAATGCTGGTAGTGAATTTTTGTGATTCGTTTACTTCAAAGCAACCTAAAAAGTTTGCAATTCTGTCAATGCATTCCGTATCAATCATGAACCTGATAAAGTTACATAAAATACTGGGACAAAAACAAACAACAATCAGAAATCTGTCACCTTTTAACCCCGGTTAGTTCGATCGTAAAACTTGTCACAAAAAAAGATTATCTAAGAAAATGGAAACGTCGGCGAAATTATACTCTCGACCAAAAACGCTGTTCTGATATTAAAAATGTTTACACTGAACTTCACAAATAGCGCACAGATTTTCCAATACACTATGAAATCAGTTTGGACCCGATAAATCTATACCGTTCGAAGTTTTAATAACCGCAGTCAGTTAGTCCACCACAGTACCGTTGTTTGATTTCGAGTTCAGATTTATTTGAGTCCTAAGAAAACTAATGTATGCTGCGTATTTTGATTTGGTCAGACATTCAGATACAGTCCCCAAAAATATTAGAATCACAAACTGCTTACAGTAATTTTCACTTGAAAATTGTTTATCGAAACGACATTCTTCATTTTCAGCTCCCAAAAAGTAGGTACAAATTTGGCCGAACGCAACAACGTACCTTAGGAATTATGTACTTGTTCACGTGATTTAAGACGATACTCAACGAAGCACTATGAGTACGAGGCGTAATCAGATCGAACAAGGCCCAGCAGAGACAAATCACCATCATCGTTCACCGTTAAACAGCAAGGCAAGCCTCACTGACCGCTGCCTTTTCCCCAGAGTTACACATTTCCATAAAAAAGAGTGAATATCCAAGGGGAACAGGGAATGGACCCAGACAGGCGGAGAAAGATAGAGTGCTGCTGCAGCCAACACACGAAATACAGTCTAACTGTACAAATGCACGTGTTTTCAGTCATTCTGATTCGA
>LUCM01011288.1:0-23561 GCA_008360955.1 Fasciolopsis buskii
ATTATCTCGAGTGTACATAAGTGTTATCCACGTTAAGTGGCCTAGATAAGCCGATGTGTAATTGGCATAAATACTACTGATTGATAACAATAAGCAGCATATAACTGAATTTCATGCTGTTCAATTGCACAAATTAAAACGTTGTTCAGCTACTTATTAGAGTCTTGTTGGCTGAATTACATGATTCACTAATAGACGTTTCTTCAACGGATTTGGTGGAATACACAGCGGATAGACTGATAGTGAATGCTCTGCTATTTAAAGCCTGGGGCGGCAATTATATACTCATCGAACCGAACAAAGAGCACAGACACAAACGATAGGCATTAATGCAATCGTTAATCTTTCAGATTAGGAGATGACGGAGATTTCATATTTCCGAAATTTATATCAGGTATTTCTCTATCTATTACTAATCTTTTCATTGAAAGCCAATCATTTTCTGCATCTTCCTAGAGTGTCGTGTGTTGCCCAGTCACCAATCTTATTTTTGAGTGCCAATGTCATTTTTGCGGGCGTCCTTTTAGCATCTATTTCTTCTACGTGGGAATGCATGCATGCCCGGTCAATATTTGTGAATGAAGAGGTAGCTGAAGTCCGAAGGGACGATTCAGCTACTCCATTTATTTAAGAAACCACTGTGATTGGATTGTTACGGGTATAACAACCCAAGTCATCAGAAGACCATCAAATAACAGCTGTTGGGCGGATTCTGAGGTTTCTCCCTTGACACGCATAATAAAAAAATCATAATAGGTAAACACCACATACAAAATGTATATTTAAAATTTTAGGTATTATTCAAGTAAGGGCCATTTTATTGATCAACACCGGAAATTCCAAATGGATGTGATAACAGAGCGATTCAGATTGTCTCATATTTTACGGCTCGGAAGGAAAGGCATTTGACGATTTAAGTGCTGTATCAAAATACCGGGAGTTGCATGCGGTACCTAGCTGCCTGCTTTTTAGCTGAACGGGAAAGTGTCAATGGAAGAAAAGTCGCTGGACAAAGATATGAAGTTCTGGACGAGAATGGTGTCGATGGGAAATTGGTAGCTAATCAAACAATCAAAAATGGGATAATATCTCCAGGTCGAACGTTACGGTAGACGTATCACCCATCCAAATAGTCTGTCATTGAATACGCCCAGTATCAAATTTCAAGGTAAACGAAGCATGGCTTTATTTCCGATAGGATTATTCAGGTGCACGTTGGAGGTTTGTTTATTGGATTAGAAGAAAATGAGTGTTACCAAAGGTGCGTAAAAGTAAACCAATCTTAGGAAGAAAACGAGAAGCAATTTTAGACAAGAAGGAAATCAGCCCAAGGTAAAGTAATTAGGAAAACCGAGAAAGAAACAGTTTGTAGACTGCTTTTTTCTGAAAAGAATGCTCCAAATAGATTGAAAGGTTATGTATGCAGCGTAGTTATCTGACACTTCCAAGTAGACGAATCTACTGTCGGAATCTGAATACCTCCTGACAACTTCGAGGTAACGATTGTTTTTGTGCATCGGGACCAGTGCGGTAGGGAATAGAACAATGCAGAGTAATGGCAGCGGCAAAAGGACAAACTAGAGTAAATGTAATGAACTGGTGTTCACTCGTGAATCAAGACCGGTCGAAGGCTACTAGTGGAATTTAGGTGTAGAAATAATTTCAGAAACGTTTCTAACGAGATTCAATGAAGGGGGACACAGAGGAACTTGATGTTAGTGATAGGAGCCGAGAGACAACCTGAACGTCGATTACTATGCCATAAGTTCTTGTCAAACTCTCCAGCGGCATTAAGGTCATAAACCAAGACTTGAAGTACTTCTGTGTAGGTAGTGAGTATATATAAATCAGGAGTCTGAAAGGTGACCAGGCAGTGGCTAGCGAAGAATGAAGTCGAAATCGATGCTTGTTGCTGCTCAGTAATCCTTTTCACTTAAAAGACGAAAGCAATTATTTCGAATACGTCGAAAATTCATTTATCAGAGAAATTTGACAATTGGGAATGAGGCCTGCAAGGTGGGCTTTCTTGAAGACGGAAATTGACCGAACTGCGTCGAAAAGATAACGTGGATCACTTCAGTAGTTTAGCATCAGCACATGCATAGTTGAATCAAATAGGAGTTTTCCGGTTGGGCTGGCTTAGAAAATTACAAATTAAAAATCATTCTGAAAGCCAGACCCGCTAAAATATGAACCAGAATTGGTAACATCTAACGTGCTGAAAGGAATCGGTTTGCAAAATCTGCCTAGTTTGCATCAAAATATATCTAAGAGAATAAGACTGATAAATCAAAAAGCCATATTGCGCTTTGGAACAGGTGGCCGGAGAGCGGATATATCTGGGAAGAATGACGAACATATTAGTGGATAAGATGAAGTGCTAAAAGTTGATCATCTGGTTGTTGTGAATTTGCGCCTCAAGATGAACTAGTTGGTGTGGGTTACTGATAGCAACAGAGTTTTCAACTTCCAAAGTCAGAGCCGACTTGGCAGGTGGATCAAATACCCTCGACTTTAAACCTATCAATTTGCAAAGATCTTGACCTCTTATACGCGGTCTTTCAAAAACCAATACAAAAGGCCTCAAGATCGGAAGCAAAATAGATGAATCATCAGTGTTGGCAGAACGATCAGTAAAACAGAATCAGCGATCTGGAGAATGAAGGAGTTCACCCCATACATTTGACAATCCTAATTAGAATGATTTATATTCTACTATTGACGTCGCTCAGCAGACTCCAGTTTTGGCCTAAATAGTGAATACAACATATAGCTAGGAATTAATATTTCTGCGGTAGGCAATGACGGGTATTTCTGGATTTTGGTGAAAAAAGGGAAACGCAACAGATTAAAAAAGCTGGGTAAGATAATCGATGTAAGAGTACAGTGAGCGAATGTCATTAAGAATTTTGGAATTTGTTTTGTAAAATGTAAAAATTTGACGGTGGTATTCAGATGACAGGATGGATTATTACACAGTAAACTAAGATTGGGAAATCGAGAAAAAAATAACTTTCATTGGTCAGACCAGTCCAATCAGGAGGATAATAACTCAGCGTCAGCGGAAGCAGTTCGGGGAAGTCGAAGTTGCGGTTGTCCAAGTTAATAATCTAACAATCGCTTACCAGTGTTGCAAACTCTCACCAATGAGACCATCAAAATTTGGTAGTTTGTGCGCTTGCCAGCAAAGCTGGGATGAAACTGATTAAAATCTCATGAGAATATCTAGGCGTTTCATGCATGATAAACTCGACATAAAATGAACGTGAAAAGGTGTTCTTACCAGCGTATCTGCTTAGATTTTAAGGTTATGCTTGTACATTCGACTGCTGACGAAATGCTTGTGATCTAAACGCCAGGTTCAGGGATCGGTACCCTAACAAGACTCGATAGTATTATGCAAATATACCTAACGATATAGCACAATCATGTTTGAGGAGAATAACAGTGCCATTCTCCAAAAATGCAAGCGGCTGGGTAAAACGATTGGAAAATATAAATTCAGTGATGTGCACTTTACAGCCCCACAGTCCATGCAGATTCATTTATCACAAAGAGATGGCCACACATTCTCTATTATCCTTTTTGCTTTACTTAGTAATGGAATACAAGGTAATCAGAAGGTAGGGTGTCAGTAAATGATACAAAATGAGAGTTGAAACCCTGTCGGAAAATATCCGATCCGTGTTATTCAGGTAGTAATGATACGATGCTGGCCATTAACACGTCACTTGCATGTCCCAGTGCTTTCATCCGTTAATGTTTTCCGTCAGTTCACTGAGAGTACCTGATAACTGGCTGGCAACGGGGATAGTTCGTTAACATTTTGCCGAAAGAGATCTGGGTGGTGGGAACAAATAAATGGACTTAAGTCCACCCATGCGTTCATAATGATGACTGCTGACTGTGAATTATTGAAAATGTGCACAGCTGAAACACTATTATCAACAAACCATTTAATTATGCAGTTTAAAACTAGAAGTATTTGATTTACGTAGTATGTTAAAAATTTTGTTATTCCGTTTTATTTTCAGTTATATTGGATTTTCACTAGAGAACAACATACCTAGTTCAGTGCGATATATTTCCGAACACAGTGGCTTTCACCAAATAATGGATGAGCACACCAAACCTCTCAAATGCTACATTTTCACGTCATTAGATTAAGTGGATTTTGCAGGGACAGGCCTTTGATGACGAAAATACTGATTCATCTTACCAGGCGATACTTTTCCGCTGTGTTTTTGTTACTGTCATTTCTAAGTTTATATCTGAGATCTAGTTTTGCTGAATAGACAATTATCTTTAGGTGGATGTATACGGCCATAGATGACATCTCAAAACTAATGGACAGGCAGGATTGGAGTTGAGAACGGATCTTTGTTGCGATCTCCATCTTCGTTGGCTTCGATGATGATCGGCCTTAGTTCTGAACGGATTAGACTCGCTGTTTTCTTACATGCCATTTTTGGGTAGTTCTTATTTCTATTGATCGATTTTTATTAAGCATCTGTGGCAAAGTAGTTATGGCAATAAAATTAAGCGTAATAGCTGCAGGATTCCAATTTTATAAACTTTGGAATTTTGCAAATTTTTGATCCGCATTCTGCTCCAGGGTTCGCATCTAGGGATAGATTTCGCTCTGGTTTCTAGGTTTGTGCGGAGACGGATAACGATATTAGTCATACGTGCCAACGGTGTTTTCTGAGTAGTTCGAGCCGGGGCTTTTGAGAGTCCGGTCATTGGACAATCCGTAGAATGCAGATGTTTCTACAGTTCGCCAAAGACAACTTACTTATTGAGGTATCCCTTCAAATTTGCGGTATTTTAGAGCTGTTTGGTTGAATCATAATTGACGTCAAATCTTTCTTCGTATCAATGCGGCAACTCAAATATAGTAAATAATTTTCAAAGCCTATACCATGCTTCTCATGAGTTGTTCATAGATAAGGAAGCAAATACTGTTATTTACAAAGAATTCTGTTTCCTGTTCAAATTTTGTAGATGGATTTGAGGTTCACTGGAATGAAACATTAAGTGCCTGACTGCCATGTTTGTATGAGTACGTTAGAAGGAATAAGACAGAGCCATAAAACGGCTGCAGTCGATCCGATGGTGCTTCGCTGTTACAGCAGACGCGCAAGTTATATTACACCAGCGAAAAGCGCATCGATCGTTCCACAGGAGAAGGCTAATTTTTGCGATGTTAGTCAATTCGGTATTCACGAATATCTCACTTAAATTAGTCATTCAGGTTGTTCACCAAACTAAAAAAAGACGCTATATATAAGGAAAGTGAATGATCAGTCGTCATACCCACAGTCCCGATCAAAGGTCGGTACAATCTGATTACAGTGCGTTGGGTATTTCATTCTATAAATAGGGCAAAAAGGGCTAATAGCTCTTATAAGCGATAGATGGATTATTGCAGTGGACTGACTGATTTCTCAGTGCTGGCCACAGAATACCTAGATTGATGACTTGTTTTGGTTCAGTAAACGAATTCCGATGCTTGCATGACGGTTTTTGTCTCACTAAAATAAGAAGCATATGTGAAACCATCAGGGATAAGACACGTCAAGGTCTGAGGGGACAATGGTGAGGCATGCACATCTCTTTCATTCAGTTTTGATATTCAAAACGTTAAATAAGGATCATAATATGTGTGGCTATCCTGGCACCACTTCGGAACAAATCGGTCCTGAAGAGTAAAACACTCGTTGAAGACCTCCGCTTTGGTATTAACCATGGACTCGAAGTAGGAGCTGAAAATAGGTAGCTTTGCAACTAATCTCGTTTTTCTGATGACATAATTACCAATAATGATTATCCAGGTTCTTCGGACAGACTGACCAAATGATGCAATGGAGCTAACTGGAACATTCATATAGGTGATACTAGTTCATCTGATGCATCCTGAAACACAGGCTCTGTCTGCTTCTAAGCTACTGACTCGGATACTGTGTGACTATATAAATTACCGTCTCATCAGATACTGCATCTAATTGCACGTTTGCTAGCACACTCTTAACGAATATGAATTCGGCGTCATCTGAATATAACGACATTCGTAGCGAAAAATGGATGCGTTAAGATCCGATGTTAGCCTGAATTCCCTTTGTCTGCATATTTTTTTGCTTATTATCATTTCCATTTCAGATTCCAAATGCGTAATATATGTAAACAGCAGACTGAAACCCAAAGATCCACAATGAAACCCTGTTAGCCGAATAACTGGGGTTGTTGTTTAAATAAGTAAAACCTTTAATTTTATTATTGAATTTGTCTGTTTGTCGAGTCCCTCTGTCGCAGCACTTCATTTGAACCCCTTACTGGACTTTTAGTCACAACCTTTGACAAATTTCTCTGTGCACGGTGAATTTTATGGTGTTCTGCCACTAAATTTTGCAACCCGGAATGCACTAACTTAGTGGGTTAATTATATACGGACGGTGTTTGAAAAATGTATTTTTCTTTTTATAAAGTTTTCATAGCCCCCGAACATCTACTGGCTACATATACCCGATCGATCTCATCAATGGGAAAATGCAAAATAACTGCAATATCTCCCAAGAACCGTCTCAGTGGTTTACTTCTCCTTGACGCACCTTCAGCCTTTTCTCGGGTTTATAGCAGATATGTGTGCTTTTATTGATACCTGATCTCTGTCGGGTCGAACCTTGAAAATGCACCGATCAGTTTGACACCCCGATTGCTTATGTTGAGGCCTGATTACTTGTCTTGATCAGTACGATTTGTATTTATTCCTGATTTATTTGAAATGAGCCACAAACTTTAGTGGTTTGAATTGATCTTGAGTCGAGTTGAATTGAGTGCTAAGTTAAAAACATGAAGGATTATTGAGGTCTATAAAATGTTTGCTTTAAATGTAAAGGAGTCTCTGAAGAAAAACTGGCTTCATAGGATTACAGTACGGGTGATTTTGTTATTAGTTCAGTATTTCTCACTAAAGCAATTTCGTGGAAATTGCGTAGAGCAACTTGAAGCAGCTAATCAAAAAGACGTCGTGAATAAGCCCAAAGCAACTAAACAAGTGTATATCTGAGATCATTGTAAATGCCAACATAACTACATTAATAACACCACAAATGACGATAAGTCCGCATCGAACTTTGAACCACGTATAAAATTGATTGATTGTCATATGGGTGTCGAGATATGTAAAATTATCCAAACTATTTTGGCTTTTGTTCATATTCTCAATGATTCTACCATCATACCTAGAAGACAAGCAAACAGAATCGGAAGAAAGCTTTGTTGTATCAGCAGTGCTCTTTACATGACGTTCTTCTGAACTACAAGATATTTAGGGCTGTCAGAACTAAACAGAAAATAAAGTTTATTACCCAGCGATTGCAAAGGATCAATAGTATTTACAAACGTCTTGGTTCGATCATTAGGATGACATAAATTCTTAGATGAGGGAAATAAAATGAGTGACTTAGCAAAGTCAGTCAGCCCCCGGGACATTCGGCTGTCTAACATTAAGTCGGAAAGAGAACTTCTTCCTCGGTCAAACGGATATTTGGTTCCCTGAGGCAGTCAAGACATTGTCCAATCAGAATAATATGGTCTTAGTAAATAATGGTCAAATGAATCTCCTAGCTATCTCACTGTAGCATATCGTACCTACACTGGACTAAAGTAGTTAACGACTAAGGCACGCAGATACTGAACGCCTTTTAGCTCGTACTACTTCCTGTCTACAGTCTACAGACTTCCACTGAGAACCACATACCACAAGGCAGAGCAGTGCAGTGAGTTTTGTGGGAGTCTTCAGACTAGTTCAGTGTTTGCAGGACATCGCGTAACGAGCGCTAGCAGACGATTCCGCAAAATATTTGCAGTTGCATTCATCGTTTACTGCCCGGATCCGGGTGGTTTTAAATTGGTAAACGAAACCGGAAATCCGTTTATTGCCTTCGACCTCCAGCCCAAGAATTATTTCACAGCAGGATTCAAACGCTTCGAAAACTGGGGCCAATGGGACGGTCTGAAATGATTTTACAATAATAGCTTTACCATTGTTGCAACTTGGCAACTACAATGACTTCATTTTACCCCAAGAGCATTCCGCATTACTATTCATCCCAAATTTATCAAGACCAGCCTTCGGGGATGCAGGATTGAGTTCGGATTATTCCTGCCTCACGGTCTCAGGAATCACAGGCTACAAGGCTTAGGTTCTGCGGTCTCCAAACAATAAACTAACAGGATCATGTTGTTTCCACCCAGTGTGGTGTGAACTACTTACAGCCGGTAGTTCACTGATGCTATATTAAAAGTTTTGCCTTATTGCTTGTGATTTTTTCTGGAGTAGCTGCAACTTAAGACATTTAGCTGAAATGGGCAGATTTAGTGTAGTACGAATATCAAGGTTTTCTCTAAGGATGGTTTCTTGGGATTTTCTGAAAAAAATCGCTATCAGGAACTATGTATTTCTTCCTATCTATTTGAGACACGATTTATTTTTCTACTGCGTGACCGGAGTTTTCATATCACAGGTGCATTTGTATCAAGCACGAAGAATTTTCCTCTGAAGACGACTTCATACTTCATTGTTTTGTAATGCTCACTATGCCTCGTCCATTTCAGATTGATGATAATATGGTAAATAGCGTGATGATTCGTGCCAATCCCTTAACTATATCGATCACTTTGTCGTGATTCCTAGGAAGCAACTTTACCAGACTTCTTATCCTCTGCGCAGAAGTAGCTCTGGTGTAGCAACTTCATTATTCTTCTAGTAGAGAACATGAGTTCCATTTCCCACGGTGTGGCATATACGAAAGTTCAGACTTGCACCAGTGGAATTTACAACGCCTATGACAAAATGGTCTTATTTACTTCGAACAAAGTCAAGGTATAGATTAAAGCTTTCACTGGTAGTAAAATCTGTTTTTTCGATAGTTATTGGTGTCTCTATTCTGAATTTGTCTTTAAATACCTGGGGTATGGATATTTCTGAGGCAGATACTTGGTGGGTCACTGGTTGTCAGATTTGACAGCACAGACTAAGAGGCATGTTCGTCCTCGGGTTACTCTGTTCATGCAGCGGAATTCAGTAGAACGTTAAAGTGTAATATGGTAAAATCAAATAGAACTACCACCGGCTGACAGTATGGAGACTGCGAATCATAGTTTAACCAGGAGGTTACCAGGCAGAATACATGTAGGGTAATTAAGATTTCATAAAGTGGGTAATTCTTCAAATGGTTTCGGTCGTTGGCACTGTGAACATCACCATCTATTACTGGAAGCATGGCGAGGCCTATTTGTTAATGACGTCTAGACTAACTGGTGAGTAAGAACAACTGCATAAAGTTTATATGACAGTTATTGATGTTCCAGCGCATTCCGTTTTGCTCTCTGGACACGATCTGAGGAAGTGACAAACCTACAGTTATGAGTGGTACTTTTAGGTTAGAAATCTCTCATCTTGTGACGTTAGATAGCATTCAAAGTCAGTGGAAATGGACTTCGCCTAGCACGGGTTTAATCAGTTTGCCACAGGTAGTTCTACCATTATTACCAATCATTTTGGGTCAAAGTGAGAGCCGTTTAGCCTGAAGGTTGGATACACGACAACGCAGCTGCTTTACAAGTGGTATGCTGCAGAGATCGGCACTAGATATAACGCCTTCCGCATATTCATTAGCAACGCGAGATGTCGCTCACGTAAGCCATGGAGTCATTTTTAACGATGTGAATGAGGCGGACACTGGCCAGCAGCACCGCAATGAAACAGTTAAAGATTGGTCACTTAAGTGGTACTTTCAAACGAACTTTACCAATTGTCATAGGCTGCCTTCTCAGATAGAATCGGGGTGAGTGAAAGCGAAGATTTTTTGCAGGTTCTGAGCGAAGAATATATCTGCAGCGATATCGAAAGCTTTAAGCCCATAAACGGTTTGCAACAACAGCCATTATGAGAAGGCAGGATCATTTAGACTATGGATAACATTGTCTCGCTAGAATCCACGCCAGCGCCCGCAACAGGGACGCAACTTGTTTATTGATTACAAACAAGGAGGCCATAAAAACACCGTACCGGTATGACTAAAAAGATACAAAGGCTGACTCCAAAGTTGCTGGAGTGCAACGGGGAAATAAGTTAAAAAGAAAAACTTGCTCACCGCGACATATTCGTTCTCAGACATCAAAGGATTTGTATGTGTTTGTCTTAGAGGTTAAAACCATGAAGTACATTTCAGGCAAACAATTTGATAAAGTATTCCCCATTAGCCTGGAGTGCCACCAGAAGTCCCGGCGAAGCATACACGGCTCTAAATGACAGCAAGGTTTTTCATCAATATGGTGATGGCACTACGGAACAAAACGTAGGAAAAGTTTACCAGCTGTGTTAATGTGACTGAGTTTAAGGAAGCTTTTGATGCTTGCTTGCTGAGCGGATGTATACAGTTAGAACACTGATGATGTTCAAATGTGTAAACAGACTGTACCCCCTGGGTCTGACGCTGCTCCTGATACACTTTCAGGAATAAAACAAAGTACATCGTACTGAGGGCAGAAAGACCTGTTGACAATAGAAAGATCCGAGTGCCTGATTATCTGAAAGTCGGGTTCGTTCTGCTTACGTTGAGTTAAACCAAACTAACCTAATGTAAACCACCGAAATCGCCCCTATGGTCATCTCTTAGTGAAAGCGTCCCAGTTCAACTTTGAGCAGTGGTGTTGAAGTCCGGATGATCTGTGCATAAGTGAACTTTCTAATTAGTGTGACGTTGCCGTGCTCTGCCGTGATGACAGGACGGAAAAAGCTGTATGTTGCTCCTGTGGATTATGAAATTTGAACTGAGTGTGGATACCACGAGATGAATTGTTTCACTTCTAAGAGTTTGGCAGCTTAAAAGAAAAAGACAGGAATTTGAACTGCGTGCGTAAATTTTTATACCGTCGTTCGTCTGCAGATATATCCTTAGGTTCACGTGAGTAGAAGCGGGAAGCTCAGGACTATTATTCGAATTCCAAGCATTATTTGATACTGAGGTTGCTTGAACTATAAACCTGCGAATCCAAAGGTCCCAAGTCGAACTAGAGGTAGATTTCAGTAGACAGGCAAATATACTGAGGCAAAAATGTGTTAGAAGCTAATCTCATTCAAAACAAGCTGAAATTCCAACCAAAAGAACGTTTAGCAAAATGTTCTTGTTTACACCAACAACTTAGTATTGTGAAACATCTGATGTTGCATGAGATATGCCATTTATTAACAATAATTTCATTGCACGACCAGGCGAAAGTCAAACGTTGAGAGTATAATTAAAAATGACACTAGTATTGCCATTTGTGAAACTTTTGATGTTCATTTCGCATCCCAAATCAAAATTACACCATTGATTATTTTTGCAACAATGTTAGCAAACGAAATAATTAACTAAATGCTTGAGTTTTACTTACAACAATGAATTTTACGAAGGGAATAAGGCCTAGAATTTACAGGTAACCGGACCTCCCAGAAAGCAAACTAACTCTTACAACGAAAACACATTTTCATTTTGTCCTGTAATTGTTTTCCGGCCTTCTTGTACATCATGCATACCACCTGCAGCAAATGTGTTACTGTTGACTTCAGACTACTGAGCAGGGAAGTGGCCAGTAACGACGAAGTTTCAAGCAAAGAACTTCACGCACAAAATCTACACTGTAGGGCCCTCGACCCCTACCGGTCAAGCGAGACTCATTCCTAATAAACCAACACAAATTTTTGTCTCGAAAGCACTTTGGGCTTGTCATTTCCAGGTACGTCCTCTCATCAACGAAAGCTTATGGTTGTACCAAGATAGTACATGTGACCGCTTTGTTTGCGCCCGTCAGTGGGGTGAATGACCACGAGAAACGGAATAAAGAATTTGCCGTTCAAACGATTATTGTCTATGAAGCAATTGTTTGCAACACGTATAATAGTATCAGGTGTTTACCAGAGAATTATGGAAAAACTGCTGATTTCCGCGTTTACGAGTTGGCATTTTGCCATAATTCCCGAGACTGAACCCGCCGAACATGGGAGTAGATATTATTCATTTGAACGTGGCTGAAGCGGAATGGCATTTTGGAACAACGACTACTCTTTTTAATGTATTCAACTCAATGAACACTAAACCCTTCAAAAATGTATCAAATTTAACTTCACTATTATCTCCTAGTATTATACAACCGAATTTTTGTAAACAATCCACTAAACATCACTGTTGTCAAATACAATGAAGCATCTTTCCAGATAACTGTCCCAGATAATAAATATATTGTTTGTTCAAAGACAAGGACATTTTTGGGGAAGTCAGCTCCGATATATCGATATTCAATAATTGCCGAAACAATCAATGTCAACGTTTGCTCTCTCCCCATCCGCAGTACCAAGACATGAGGTTGTTTTGACAACTGAGCTTCTTAAAAGGATAGGACATTTCTTCGGAACCGTTAGGGTCGAGTACTTCAAAACTACTTGCTGGTCTCTTGGAAAAGCAGAAAGTCAGAAACCCCTTACCTGGAGCCAATTTAGAATGAAGTTCTGGAAGTTAAATCCCAATTAGAATCTTGAAAATTTGGACACCCAGAATTGGCTACGTTGTGACGTACTTATCTTAATTCAAACCATTCAAAAGTCCTTAAAATTTTCTTACCAACACCCAAACCGGATAAAATTTTACAGTTTAATTAATCATCTTTATCTAATACAAAACATTGTTCATCCCGATCGGGATCATAGAGACCATGATCTGCAGTTTTATTCTTATTATTACAAAACAAGGTGAATCTTTCCATGACTATGTTGTCGTAAGCGTTTCCTATTCTGCCGGTTATGGGATTTTCCAAAGAAAGTGTCGATCATCTGAGGCAGACTGAGTTAACCATGTACAAACCAAAACCAAAAGGAACTCGTCATTGATATCAAGTCGGAATGCCTATTGTCCCTCTCCTACATACATTCTATAGTTACTGTGAATTTGGTTATTCTGGCATTTCCTAGTCCAGTGTAACTCTGATGGCTACAAATAAAACCATAAGCTTAGAGATGCTTAAGTCACTGGCTTTGTGATGTTGACATGAAGAAAACGATTACGAACGGGCGGACTGAAAACCGTAAATTATTCGGTTCACTGTTGAAATAATATCTGGTAAACCAAAATGACCTGGTGGTATGAAAATCGAGTGTGGTGTCGATGGTCGAAATGAGCCAAAAGGAAATTGGCGTGCCAAACTCACGTTACCAGTTACATTTAGTGATCGTCCTGGTTTGGCATGTATTTCCCTAAGTTAACTCGTTTCTACCGTACATACCCTATAATATCTGATCGATTCTTGAAACCAGCATAACTAATTCCTTGGTTAATGTAAGCCGTACAACTGGAAATCAGGGAGATATATGTTGATTCGGCCGTGATAGAATGGCACGACGATTTGTTCGCTGCAACTACTTGCGAAGCCAAATGAAAACACTCTTTTGCACAAACAGGTGTGACATCTTGTATGCCCTTGCAGAGGTGCAAATTGTTCCAGCAGAAAGTTTGAATCAAGTACTAGTCACTTGATATTTTCTCCAAAGAGACTGCAAACAAGATAAACAGTTTCACTGAATTCACTGTCATCATTGGGAATTATATATGCACAAATGGTTGTAAGTTTTGACTAGTGGATAGTTAGCTTCCTACAGAAATCATTGTGATCTTCTCCATTCAGCAGCTCTTTTGAATAAAGAATGTAAATGTTAAAACATTAAGAGGATTTAATCTGTCTCCTGCAAACCCTGGTTTCCGCGTATGAGCTTAATGAGGTTCGTCTTGGAACCAATCGGCAGGTTTGCGATGACTTTATCAAACGATTTGTAACCCCTAGGATCCTAAAAAGTGATAATTGTAATAAATCGCGATTACCGCGTAGACAAGATGCCTCCAGTCGCAGATAGAGTAAAACCCATCAGACTAATGGTCAGCGAAGAATGAATTCGTCTTGTGCTCCCCGAAAAAGCTAATGTTTTTGGAAGTGATCAGCACTTAACTCGTGATTGATATCACACAACAGATTCGCATACGAGCCAATTGCGATTACTTCGGTGAAAACAACTGCGGTGTTCACACACGGCAACCCGAGGTTACTGACATGGTGCAAGAAACCTCGAAGATTAAGTATAAAACCTGGACAAGTTCAAGCACTGTAGATTTTATTATCATTTCAGAATTATTACGGTGAGCCCTTTTAGCGAACCGACCGTCGAAGATATCGGACAAAGGTTCAGGCTCTCTTCTCAGTTCAAAGAAAATTCGTCATACCAAAAATGTAAATTGCGGCGAATCACTTTGTTATATTTGAAATGTGAATCCGAGGTATGAGTGTCTCATGGATATCATCGTGAAAATGTGAAGGATCTTTCTCTCCGTAGTCCATCCCCCGTTTCAACATTGAGAGTTTCCTCTCCGTGCAATTGCTTCTAAGCGTTGAAGGTTACGCATGTTTGTCTTAGACTATAAAACGTCAGTTATTTAGATGATTGGCCTTACTTCCCAATTTGCGTGTTATCTCGCATACCGTCTTTTATATTCACGCGTCTTTTTTTTCCAATGATTTTTAATCAATTGGTTGTCATTCTCATGTTTTCCATATATAATCTATCTGCTTTTGTTCATTCACGCCAAATGAGCAGTTCATACCTCTCTGACTGTTCTACCGCCGACCCCCCTATGCTCAGTGAGCTAACGACCTAACCTCACACCAGACCTCATGTCTAACCATCTGAACTGTAGTATGCTTCAACACATTCCCCCCAGGTTGGTCCACACCTCCTGATCATAGTTGATCCTCAGATAAAAAATCTATTTTCATTTTCGAACACCACTTTACAGTAGTCCACCCTTAATGACGGTCGAGTGCATACTTTCTGTTTTGATTTTCTAAACTATCGTATGTACGGCTAGTGACCTTCTAATTTGTCCCATGTTGCCAAAAAGATTGCTGTTTACCACAACCGACCGTATGTTAAGGTTGCATTTAGGCTAATGTAAACATGTTTTGTCAATTGCACATTTGTTGACTGCCATTCGCTCGATAGTCACCTCCGGTTTTACCGTTCTGAGAGCAGGTACCTGCGTGCACTAAATATTCTTGTCTTCAGCATTTCTATACGGTTGTCCATATAGTCGGGACCACGTAAGGTTAGTTTCGGCAATTAGTTGAATCCAAGAATCTGGGTATTTTACGGTCACTATCATTTAAAGTTGATCACTTCGCAGTCTGCGTTCTTCGTCAGTGGTAAATCAGATGATAAATTCCAAATAAGCAGTAAGTTTGTGTGGTTAATTGGAAAGTTTTGTTTTTTGAGATTATGCTAATGGGTGGTGCATTGTGCAACCTCCGTAATCAACGTCCTCAAAGGTGCTCAAATAATGGAATCCTTGAGATACTGAATTGCCTCTTCCACATCGTTTTATTGGTCATAAATTTCTGAAGCATCACTTCTTACTGAAAACATTGCTGTTGGCCAATTTCAATTAGAGTACTAGATTCATTTTCAAAGTCTCTGTATTTGAGCACAAAGTTAACGAAAATCATGAAATCAGAGTTTGAATAGTATCATCTATGTAAATATCACAAACACGTTCGTCAAAATAAGACTAGCTACGGCTCTATTCTTCAAACCCCAGCAAAGTTACTAGACACACTTGAGAAGTTGTATGAATACCTACTTGAAAGATATTAATCAATATTTGTTAAGACATGAGTACTACGCCGATTTTGGATGCAAAACCAGCTTTTCTAGACAAGGAGTAATACAAAATGATTCTCTGTCGTTTCTGAGACAACTTTCATCAGAATAACCAGACTGAGCAGAAGCAGATGCATTGAAATCTCTACTATCTGCTTTAATTTTCAGTCTCATTTATCTTTCGAAACATTGGTGCATAGGTGGATATAAATGGGGTCCAAATGATTACAACAGGGCTGCATTTAGAACCAAACAGCAAACTGAACAAAACAAAACAACCAGAATTTTTATTTTATTTCTCTAGAACATATTGTAAATTATCCTTAAGAAGACTCAAGAGTATTGTCCGACGTCTAGGTCATCTGACGTGGTTATTTGCTAGCCCCTTAACTGAAAACAACTACATCCATCTAGTAGTGTTCGGCACGTTCCGCCGGCAGATAGATGACTGTTTTTGTATTCGAATAACTTTTGCTCTAATTTTGTTGCATTCACCAAGCAGCGTGAATTCATCTTCAGAGGATGAATTTGAAACATCGTCATTTAACTTGTAATTTTGATCAGGAAGATCTTCCCGGTCAAATGAAATTGATCCGCACTACAAATTACACATTATTTAATCAAACGGATTTAGTTTCAAACGATTATACCAATAAGCTCTTGCTCGACATTTATTTCTTTTCATCGGCAGTAAAAAGATTCAGAATGCGCCGTCTGAGGTGATGCATGAGATCCTCAAAAGGTACTTCCGTCCTGATTTAGGTCACGACTCCCCAAATTTCCATCGTTCATCATCCGAGCATCACCAATCTTTGCATTCTCTTTGATTACACAAAGAATAGGAGAAATTGTAGGGGCAGTTAAACCCCGATCCTATCAGTCTCAGTTAGCTAATGCATAACAGCTACTGCTATATTAGACCATCAATCTCTTGGAATGGGAACAGGTTTTATGAAGCTGAACATTTTAATGACCGTAGTTAATTTGCGCTGAGCTATGTCAGCTAACTTTAGGTGAATTGTAAGCAGCCACGAGTAGAATTTCCCCTATGCATTGTGTATTGATTCCGAGTTATGATGTTGCTCCTCCTGAATCAGATACTATTGGAAAACTATTGCTGTAGTCCCCGTGATATTTTAGAAATCTGTTACAGCATGGAGCGCAATTTTCAATATTCTTAGCGATAATATTTCGGGTGCGGACATTATTATTCGTGGTACTTACCGGACGTCATTTGACTGGGATCGAATCATTACTTATTTTCTTCCTTGCTTTTTTTCAAGTGGCATTGTTAGACTTGTTTGCTTTGAGAGCACTGCATGTTTCTAATTGACTCAGTGTCTGACTCCGAATTCCACTCACGTAGATGGCACTTGCGATTACACAATCATAGCCTTTCTTTGGTGAGTTCTGGCCTGACAAATTTCCATCAGATTTGAACGGTTGTGCAACGTGGTACTCAGTCATGAAAATTGAGCTTCCGGTGCAATAATTTTTGAACAGTAAAATACTAAAACTTCAGTTTTCGCTAATCAGGCGTATTGCTTTTGTATAGCATTCACCGTGCTTTCTCGGGAATATGTTGAGGGCTTATCATAGGAGGCAGAGAAAAGGATTTCAAATGAAAGCGAATTCTAGGAGCAATTCAGATCTACTTAAGCCCAGTTTATGAGAATACGCGGTCTGTCTGCCTAGTATGTTCATTGTGAAAATAGTCAACTGGAACACCAGCGTTTCCAGATGAGTAGCAATTCTCAGAAAACGCCAACCTAAAATTTCTGGCCTAAAACGTGCTTAGATAAATATAAGACTGATGATTATAAGTAATAATGCATGAAGTGTTTGTAAACATGCATTTTTCATCAGTGTGCCTTAACACGACAATATGGGATTCTTAATTAACCGAAAATATCAGCGACTGAAACGGCACGTTGACTAATTTTGCAGGATCCACTAAGATATCAATTACCTTCCTATGAAATTCTGTAAAGAAATTTGACGTTTCTGTAAGGTTTCCTTCTTTTCATTGTATGAGTCACAAGTATGAACAGAATCCGTTTAGCCGTCTGAACCTGACTTGTTGATAGGATAATCCTGTTTATACCTGTTCAGGCTGCAGGGTAAAAAAGATACTGCAAAATTTCCCAACAACCTATTGCTTTGTGGTCCACAACTAACGTCAAAGCTAGGAAGCCGGTTTCTTATCTAGTTGCTGCTGCTCACAAAAGGGGATGACCTCATGCTATTCTGTACCCAGGAAAGGAACACCTGAACCAGATAATGCATAAAATCCTTATGATATTATGTCAAATAACAAAGAATTTCTAACATGCTCGTTTTGGACGTCATTAAGTTTCGTCCTTTAGGAAAAATCCAAGAGCGTTGATAGGTTTATCACTAATGCCCCCATAAAATAAGAATGCACGGCGCACCCTTTGACTGGCTGCGATACAATTCCGTGTAATTTTATTTCGTTGTTTTTGTCGGATATTTGGTTCCATTATGTTCAACGTTCACCGCTACATTCGCTCGGAATTGCTTTTGTTCAAAAACCGTCATTTGTCAATATGTAGTGAAATCACCCATTAATACACCGCAACGATCTTCTCATCGATCTAATAACGACACTCGTGCTGGTTGGCAGACAAAACTTAAATGCACCCTTCCAGCCAAGATGTCCATTCTGGCATTGTTGAGTACCAACATCCGCTCTCTGTTTACGAAAACGTCAAATATATCCCTCGTACTTCAGTCACCGATCCATGTTCACACTTGTATCACCTGCATACAAAAGTCGAGGCTCAACCCGGATATCACTGATTCATTCATGTCAACAGACAGCTTCAGACTCCATCGGCGGGACAGAATTTCGGACAAGAAGACTAGAGGTGGTGTGGCAACATACATAAACTTCTTCTGGTCTGGCAAGTCCAAAGTTGTATACACGTACTCTCTTAATGGAACTCACTGTCTCGTGACACAGTGTCATAATAGCACTATCATAACCAATTTATACATTGCCCCTTTAGCTCGCAACAAAATATCGCATCTTTTTTGACTCTTTTAGTGTTTATTGATTTTCTTCTTGAGGATAATCTATATATTACTGTAGGTGATTTTAATCCTGCATCTGCCCTACCACTGGCTGTGTTTGCTTTGACTGACCCCCCAGAGGCAGCTCCATTTTAGATAGGGTTATTACCAACCACACTGATTTATTTTCCCTAAAACTGCGTGCTCCCATATCAGGTAGTAATCGTTGTCTGCTCCTGTTAAGGCCCAAGATATACTCTATTCCATTTCTTCAGGCAAACAAATCGAATGCGTGTTCGCTTCCATAACCTTTCACGCAACAGCCTTATTTTTCTTTAGAAATTCATTTCACTCGCATCTACCAGTTTCTCATTTGAAATCCCATTTGATGACAATGTCAAACTTTTATAGAAACAGCCAAAGCAATATTCGATATCTGCTGTCCCTTACAAATGCTACTCGTCTCAAATGGCTATATCTTTACCCAGAAACTAAAAATTCTAATAAGACGCAAGCAGTACTTCTACAAATCTCGTAATAAATCAAGCATGCAGCATGTCTCCAACTTATAAAAGCTGCGGATGTCGACAACATCAAACGTGCTTTCATCCATCCTTCCACTTATACTCCGGTCATATTTGGACAGGGTGATGATACGAAAGTTGTAAGTTATTCTAGAGAAGAGGTGCTCGACCTTCCCCGCAGCACTAGATTACTACATCAGTTGGTCCTGGCTGTCACTCCTCAGCTCTTTTAATGAATGGTGCTGCGGCTGTGACGCATGCATTCATTTCATTAATTAACTCATCATTAATTACGTCTTCCATCCCTCTACTGTCCTCCTGACATTTTTCCAGACTTACGTAACAAAGACTTTAAAATTGTTCGCCGGGGACTACCAATTACTAGCCTTGTTTCCTTCGTACTCTTAACTGAATGGCCCTTAAATTTGTGTGATCACCTTTCAGCATGTGAGACATTTGCTCACAAAATACCTTCAACTCCCGCGCATCCTCTGCAAAACGATCTTTCAAATTCGCGTCGTAGCACTTCAACACGATCCACGTTTTCCTCCATACCCTCTACAATCAACATCTATGCGAAATCCTCTTTCCCTTATGTAGCCGCATATTGACGAACCGCGACGCGCATTTCAGCATACTTCCTGGCCAACGGGCCATTTTCCAAGGTAACGAGTGTAACATTTTCTTGTATTTTCCCTTTGTGTTTGAATGGTTTGCAACAATTTCCTATACATAAGTCCGTACAAAACAATAAATTTTTTCTTTCTACCGGGAGATGGCAAACTATCAGGATGTCGCAAAATGATGATATCTCCTGATGTGGAATCCTCATTTATCAATGTTCCGCTGACAAATGGTCGTTTAATTTTGCCAATGATCAGTTGATAATGATATCAAGGCGGACACTCTTGTGCCAAAGGTTAAACACTTGTTGTTCTTGGGTGAAGTGTTTGGTTATTCTCATATTGGATATATATCCTTGGCCAACCTCGAATGCAGTTCTTTGCGCAACATCATCAGGACTTTGTGTACACCAAGCACATTGGTGACACGTCCTTAACTGTGTGAACCAAATGCGTACATTCACGAAATTCTTGAAACTTTCAATAAGACTTATCCAATGACGAATACCACCTCGGATAAAGCGTAGGGAAATTGTCCGGCTTTTCATTGAAAACAAATAAGCTGCATTGGGATAATCGAGACAATGGGCAGACGAGTAAGATGTTTTCCAAAGGCGCATAGTTGGGACAGTACAGCCAACTCTCTTTTTGTCCACAAAGAAAACCCAGTCAGACGCTTTGTCTTTGCGGTAAGAAATGCTAGTTAGCGAGAAGCCAGGAATTAGGAAAAATGCAAAGTGATTTTGAGGAAATTATCAATCCGGAAGCATTTATTCGTCGGAATATGAGTAAACAATTTTGCTGGTGAAGACTATATCCAGTCAAATGAAATGTTTTTCTTGGAAATGGTAAAGCTTAGACATTGTGGAAAGACATTTATCGAAGGTACCTGAGACCTCCTTTTCTGAGGCCCATAGTCGAGTCCTGGATAAGATCTAACAATTTGTCGTTTAATAATGCAAATTTAGACTGGCTTGTCAATTTGTCCTATGCTAGTTTACATGAGTATTACTTAGTGTTGTTCTTGTTGCTGCTTTGATCCTAACTCACTATTCCGCACCATCTTCCTCATACTGTTGCAAATGCATGCATTCCTTCACCGCGTCTGCTCAAACTTTTACTCTTTTACAGACGAATTCTTCCTTGTACGAATCCCACAGTTTGCACAAGGTATTCCGTCTCTATAGTTATCATGACCATCGCTTTTTCACCTACGTTGAATTCAATTAACGTTGTTGCCGATATACCAATGCTTCTAACCATTTATATACGCTTTATAACTAAACAAAAATGTGCACGTGACTCCAATGATAAATCGAAATAATTTTATCCGTGCTAGGTGGTTTTCGTGATTTCTCGAATGTGCTAATCCAATATAAATGACCTCATTGCATAATTTGAAGTTTGGTACTGTGTTGTCGATGGCATACTTCTGTTCAAATTTGTTCAAACTAGTGTGCATACGGGTTAACACAGTCTCATTAATCCTGCATTTCTTTATGCTCTGCGTTCGTGGTTTAGGTTGGAGATCAAATTTTTTGTCTGTTCGTTACTCACCACGAAACAAGATGAATTTCCGAACAGAGGCAATAATAATTGTTTTCTAATTAACGTTGCACAGCGTTTTGTCGATTGAAAGAGATCAACTCGCAAAAGTTTGCATCTCACTGTTAGGATATTCCTTATTCGGAACAATGCAAAATTATGTTAGGTTCTTAATGATTGCGACCTAGTGTTAAATGACATGGGCGAATCTTATTCAACAAATGTTGATTTTGAAGAGATTAAACGGATATTTACACCAACGGTCAATCATTTTGATATTTATTTGGATGCGTAATGTTTTGAAAGTTTTGATATTTTACCTTAATTCTGCTCCATGTTGGGCCCTAGGACAGGAACCCAGTGATATAATTTCGAAAGCTCAATTTGACAGCCTCAGATTTAGAGACGATTTGGAGATATAGAACACACCTACGGTAATCTGTCCGTATTGATGTGCCCAGTGAAGTTGTAAGTTGATTATTGGTTTCTGTCCTAAGTGTCGCAGACTTTAAGTGATCATGAATGTTGTCCGCACACAACTGGCAATTACTGGTTGGTACAAAGACCAAGATTCAAAAAGGTATCACTAACAGGGATTAAAATTCATTCGTGATACGTCCGGATGAGAAAGCGCAAACTTACGACGACTGGCAGCATTCAACGTCAATCATGGCTTTGCGTTTTTGCTCTCAGCAGCTTAAACTTGTATGCAAAGATAGAGATACTCTGCGTCGGAACATCTTCGTTCTAGTGAGGAATAGAGTTGTTCCGTTGATTAACGCATCTAATTCCACAGAACCGCTAAGCAAACCATGTCCATTAATTTCCATTTGCTTGTCCATGTTGGAGTGAACCAGTCCACAAATTTCCCAGTTTGGACTTAACCTTATCATTCCAGAATCGTTTTTACCAATCCACAGTCACATTTAACCTCATTAGTATGACGTTGTATAAAAACTATGAGCCACCGTGAAAATGACTGTACTTCTCTGTTTCATATTAGAAAGGCTGTTGTGAGGCAAAAGAAGGGTTTTGGTTTCACTGACACCGTTATTAACAGGTCAACTTGATTCCTGAGAGATTAACACGTACACAACGTGCCCATTTGTCATTCACTCCAAGTTTATTCAGATGCTATTCAAAAGTGTAGAAATAAATACCATTCGCTGACATTAACTGGCGGTCAACGTGAATTTATTTCAAGTTTCCTTAATGAAAATCCAATATAGGACGGGATGATCTTTACTGTATGACAGTCAAATGCATTTTTTTCCGAAATTGAGTTGCAAAACTGTAATAACTGCAAAAACTTCACTTTATTCATACGTAAACAACACAATGAAAACACCCAGGATTTTCATTGGAGGAAGCAGAAATTGCTCAACTTCAGCGGATGGTGATTGGATGGACCTAATCCACCTGATCGGAAGGAAATGATATCACAAAGAAAAGCCTTTGATTACTTCTCAAAATACAAATAATATTAGAAAACTCGCAGTTGTCTGAAGGGAAATTTATGATGTGACCATTTTCAAATATTGTCAGCTGAGATCTGAAAACTGGCATTTGACAAATTCAATAAAGTTCGAACTCTTTTTGTCTAAAGATTCAAAGGAATAACTTTCAACGTCGACGAAGAAAAGGCCAAGTTGAATTGTAAATGCTACCATATTTTCAGTGGTTGTTTCACAAGAAATCCTTGGGAAATCGTTTTAAACTGTGAGAGTACCGATGCAGTAAACGTATAGCACAACCTCATTTATTCATTATTTGCCTAACTAAATCGAGGATCATTAAAATCTGGACAAGGAAACTCACCTTTTGGCAAGTGCATTTGGGCCATGGCCACTGGGGACACCTTTTGCGACCTGCAATCATAGTACAAAAACACACGAGTCAATGACCGATTATGTTAAAATGAGGAACAAACATACAAGTGCGCAATATGTGAACGTATTGCAGTGCCTGAACACGCAAGCCATAGATAGAAATTAAGAGAGCGAATTTGTCCCACTTAATTGATGGAATCTCGTTACATGGTTGCGCCTTGCCCAGGTTTTATTTTGTTCCAAGCTAACTTACCTGCACAATTCC
>LUCM01011292.1:0-70488 GCA_008360955.1 Fasciolopsis buskii
ACAAGAACCTGATCGCAAGGCAGTGGGGTATAGCGGAGTGGGAGCCCATCTACTTGGATCACTTAGTCTTCCACTCGTTTTTACTCAGATCAACCCCCAACTTGGAGTACCAGGAGACTACTTCGTCAGGCCTCCACCCATTGACTTTCCATGCATGATTGGATCTTCGGCTTGAGATAAGCCATCCTGTATAGCTCGTTGGATCATGGAGGCACGCAAGCCGTCACACCACGTCAAGGTGTAGTCTCGTTGTGACAGACAGATCTGTGCTTTATGATGTCCTAAGGCTCGAATTGCTCTAAGGATCTGCACCCCAGTTGGTGGATCTGCTGTAACAACGTGCCGTTGAATGGGAACGCTAACGTTAAGGGTCAACTAAACTCCGCCTGGAGTACGAGACGGTTGTAGATGGGCGAATCGTTAGCTTCACAGCTCGTTTCGTTAACACCCAATGGTTTCTTGCCGGTAGCAACTTGCGGGAATTTCCGATTGCGGTAGCATATTCCATCTGTTACAGTTCGTTGATACCACCAGATCTTGCGATACCTACGGAAGCTTACGTTAACTTCACGTCTCGTTACAAACCGTGCTTCGTTATACTCTCCGGCGGCGAGGATGGACTGGCGTGCGTCAAGAAGGCACAAAGACTCAGCAGAAATCCAGGGCGTTACAACGCGAAGAGTCAGGCCAAAACGAAGTAAGTCGCTAGAATGCAAGGCATTCTTGATAAGCGACGATGCCCATTGATTTTTTGATTTGGAGGCAATCGTAGCTTCTCTGCAAGTGGGTGTCGAAAGGTTGGTAGGCGAGTCGGATCAGATAGCTTGTTGCGGTCTAGTTGACGCTCCAACGTGCGTTTTGAGCGCCGACCAAAAGATATGAACAGCCTGATGCATACTTACCCGTAGTGGGAGTCGAGGCGGATGCTCCAATGCAACCGACAGTTTTGTGGACAGTCCCGCAATCTGTAGCTAATAGCAATGTGATCTATTTAGGTCTGCCGGTGACTCGAAGAGGGTGGACACCAGGTGGCGTAGCGGCTATTGATAGGTCTGAATTTCGTATAAGTGAAACAATTGTTGTTTTCAGGGCCGCAAGAATGGAGACCGAAAGAGCTTTCTAGCTTCGCTTCATTCGAGGACAGCTGACCTTTTCGAGCCTTCATGTTTCCTTCCGAGATCATGATGTCACCCCACTTTGTTGTACGTAATAGGTCGTGCAGGTTTTGATGGGAAGTATCCTTGACTACATCTGGGCTGCAGACTGTTGGCGCATAGGCTGAGACGACAAACGTGTTGCTATGTGCTTTGCACGAACCTATAAGTTTCACTGCGTATAGCCGTCTGTCGACTGGGATTCAGTGTGGCGTTGCAGCCTCAGCCCTGTCACCAATAGCCACACCAACACCAGCAATATCAGAAGCCACAGCCTCGAGATCCCCAGAAAGAGGCACATTAAAATTCACGGAAGGACTAGATGGGATATCAGTGGGATAACATTTGGATTCTTGAATGTGAGTTTCTTGGGTACAGCACATGTCGATAGTTCGGGTCTCCAGTGCATGGGGTTATTACCCCTGTTGTCTTATACGGAGCAGTGTTCTCACATTGAATGTGGGTAGTTTGAAAGGTCGTCGAGGGCGAAGAAGTGCATCAGCCAGCAGAATCAGGTTCGGTGAGATTTGGATGCTATATGAGGGAGCAGCCGGACTTGTTACACTGTCACTATTACCAGCATGGCCGACTGCAGAACCCGAAGAATGTGAGAGTATCAGGTGAACGGGGGAGTAACACTAGTCGGTAGAGGAACAAACAGTTGTAGTTGTTGGAAGGTTGTTTTAGTGAGTGAGAGAAAAGCTGGACACTTACGTCCGAAGATCATTTGTTTTCAAGATTGTGTGTTGTGAGCTGTTGTGCTACTCAATCGTTTGGTCCAGATTAAATCTTTTTCACTTGAGGATGCACCTCTAACGTTTACAGAACCAAGCTCTTGCTCCAAGGCATCAGGATCATTCCAGACGAGCCTCTCAGTTCACACTCTTCTTCTGGGAAACCTTACCGGGTCAGTGGAATACGACAGAGGGCCATGGCCTTATTTGGTTTGCGGGCCACAGTCACCACGCCATAGTGCCTCCGGCGGGGTCCTGTGGCATTTTTGGGGGACCGCTCTCGCGCTGAAAAACGCGACACTGCCGCTGCTCGTCCACGGTCGCTTATTCGTTGGGCTTGAGCATTACTCAGCCAGGGCTAACTACGTGACTGGTGGACGTTCCCTTATCCCCAACTCGGATACGCCTGAGCTTTGCACTGAGAGACCGAAAGGAAATGCCTGGCGCTGTCCACCGGTTGACTGACCCGTGGTGATCTGTCTAGGGGACTTGGCTGAACCCTGGGTCCAAATGAACAAGGGGTTGTACGCCCACCGGCATCTGTAGCGGAGGGTTGTATTGGACACCAAGGACGTATGAACTGGTTAATCAATCGGTTACTTGACCTATAGTTTGATCAAGTGCGTGGAGTATGGTCCCTTGGAGAACCCCCGACTTTTGGTTTGGCACCGGGTATTATCTAGTCCATGATAAATTATAGATCCGTATGGAAAGCCGATGATGCGGCTGTGAGGAATAGAGAAGCTGTCACTTGTGGTATACTCTGCACTTTGTTTCTTTTTGCTCCCTCTATCTCCTCCATTGCCGTCTCCCTTTGCCGTAGTTCGGATGGCACATATATGCACAGATTTGTGTAATATTTGCATAAGAGTCCTGGTGCTAATGTCGTAAATATGGGCTAGTGCTCATAAATTAATGAAATAACTTAGTTCTACCTCTTCATCTATTTATGATCATCAGGTCAAATTTACGTTTTTTTCGTAGTTTGATTGAAAGTCATTTTGTATTTTTTGATAGGTCACTTGCGTCGAGTTCTTGGGACATGTCGGCGGTATGGGGATTGATATGGAAATCAGCAAGGCACTCCAGCGCATTTTATCAAAACAAGGATTAAAGTTCATGCTTAATTCCAAAGTGACCGGAGCCACAAAATCCGGCAGCAATATCGCGGTTAGTGTGGAGGGCGCAAAAGATAACAAGCAAGAGACGGTAAGTATTATCCGACATTTTTGAGTTGACCGGAACTTGGAAATTTCAGTTTAAAGCAAGTAATATTGTGCTACCCCTTTTAGTACATGCATTGGTTATAAGTAATGTCGTGGGGATATTTTCTCCAGACGCAAAGGTCACATAACACGGCAACCAAAAACCTAAGACCTGAACTGGCATAAAATCCCATGAGATATCTGTGGATCATATATGATAACGAGCGGAGTAATGGCAAATCACCCCCCGTTTTCTATCTGAGTTCTATTCGTCTTAATGCCAAATGTCTTTAGCGACACTAGATGCTGCTAACTTCACCGTTGAAATTATTTGCTTGTCTTTTCACTTTGTTCGGGAAAGAGAATGTACTGCCTCATCACACAGCACAACTGATTAGAATGTTAGTTAGTGCCTAACGTTTAGCTCAGTGCAGTGCATTATAGCACCCAGTCGTCCGGGTATATGCTACTAGTCATTTCAAGCTGTCACCGACTTGATAGACTATAGTCGCATTTGGTGATGCGTGAACTCGACGGAGTTAGCAACGTCAATATGATAGAGAGCCGGAAATCAGAATAGATGACATCCACTTAATAATAAATAAAGTGCATCCGCTGAAATACAAGAAAGTTTGTAAAGTACTAAGTAAAGCGAAATAGTTGAAATTGAGGAAGCTTGAGTGTCAGCTGGGGTGGTTAGTCAAATCTGTGGTTGCCACGTTGCTCTGTCCTTCGCTGATAATCGAATCTGAGAAATTTATCGACCTTTTGATTATATCTCTGGTTGGTAGCGCTTGACATGAGGCTGGAATTCCAGTGCCCCTCTTTACTTTTTGCTATTAGCTGGAATGTGATACGTTGTTGGTATGCATTGGTCGCCGGCCGTACACTGAAGGACTGAATTTAGAAGGTGTTGGAATCAAATTGGACGATAAGGGACGTATCCCAGTGAACGAAGCTTTCCGAACTTCAGTGCCCAGGTAAGCACTCGCCGTTATAGTGAAATTGGGTTTTAAGGGTAATCTTGATTTTTTGCCCGTTATGCAAGAAAGTGTTTGTTGAAAAAACAGTCCAAACGATGGACCATTTAGCATGTGGGTTTTCTGGTGTCGCTTGGATTGAAGCCGGACCGAACTATACTCGTAACGTTCCGAGCGCACTTCGTTCGTACAGTGTCGGGTGTGTTCCTGGTTCTTCATCTCTTTTCACGAGTCCCCCTCATTTGGGAAGTTACCCGTGGTAATCGCTTCATTCAGTTGCATATACATCAGTTTTCCCTAATCTAACCAAAATTAGTGGAGGGATTCAAACACGAACCATCTGGGCTGCCCTCGGCCACTTTGGTGTTAGAAACCCTCCGCTCTCGTCCGATTCCTTACCAACCGTCATCTCCGAGTGTATGTCTACCTGTATTTTTACTTTGTGCACTAGTGCAGTGGAATTAGTCAGTTCATGACCACGGCCACTCAATGTATCCATTAGAATAACCTCAATCTGCTCTGCTTCCAGACAGCAGTAACTAGGCCCTAGATCCAAAACTAAAATCGTGGTTATTGCAGTCTTCTATCTAGGCTTGCGGAAAGCGTGCGGGTAGGCCGATTATTCGAACTCAGGACTAATCGGATGACTTGGCCACGATTACTTTGGCGCACTGCGAGCACTAAACCCAGTAGGCCATCCCCATCATTTTGGACCACCTTCGAACGAAAACCTAGATATTAAAAAGGATAAATGTGCCGGTGGAAGTCGTTTGTCCCCGAATTCGTTAGTACTTCGTAACCGATCAATCGTGGGATGCGAAACAGTATATCCCTTACCAAACGGTTGCTAGCTAAGGCCTTACCATGACCGGTTTGTTATCCAGTTGGCCTATTGATAATCAAGCGGAGTGTCTGTTTAAATACAATTTCCGTCTCGGTTCAACTTTGTTTCTACTATTGGTCCTACCTGATTGATCTTTTCTCCTTCCCCGAGCTGCTCAAAACATACGCTTTTAGCTTTTCCAACCCGCGGCTATCCTCATCTCTTATATTTCAATCAGGAAGGGACTTTCTTCTCCATACATCGCCTGACCCTCACAGTGCTCCTTTCAGCCTTCCCCAGCACGAGTAAAAAAAGTATAAAAGTCGGACGAACATCAGGCATGCGCAAAAGTTCAGACAGTCGGAGGGCAACTGTCAGCGCCCGACACATGACGAAACATCTCGCTATTGCTCACGCTTCCCCGTTGACAGCTACAGTTTATCAACTCCGTTACGTTCTAGAATTTATTGAATTGAACATTAACGCATGTGTGATTCCTACAGTTTTACTAGAGGTTTCGTCCTACGTATGGCAGGTTTACTATCTAGACACCACTCTGACATGGCTGGACCTTCAAGGGATGGTCTGCCGAACCGATACCGAAGAAGTAGAAAACTGGTGTGCCGATTGGCAAACCACTTCTGGCCCTATAATCCCTAGCAAGATAATCAGATCCATCTTTTTAAGCAATGACTTTAGCTCCCTGTTTAGAAATTCTCAGAATTTATCCCTCTTACTCGGCTGAAACCTGGCGTGGAGCTTATTAAAACCGAAATATACAATTTCCCGACGTTCCCACCAGGTTGGAGCGATGTTTCGGTGAAGTCGATCGTCGAATTCGCAAAGCCTCCGGTCATCCTCGACACGAAGGGGCAAGTGTCGGAATCGTAAGGTAGAACAGTTAACCGCGACATTGTAAAACCTTATTTTAAGAGAAACCCGGATGCCATGGTGACGCCACAGTTGTCGCAGGTTTGAAAACCAATCTCATTTGTTGCTATTCGTAATGTGATCTCGACCCAGAATCACAGACAGCTGTTATTATGTTCTCCAGTTACTCGAAGCTATCGATTATTACAAAGAGTGAGTACACACGCAGGCTCCTGCCAATCTTGAAGGAGTATCCTTCATTTTGAGGAGCAAATCGTTTACCGTACCCAGATACTTCAATCGCCAAGTAGTCCAAATCCCATTGAAATGTACTTTCACTCAGTGAAGCGGCGTGCTCTAAGTCGAAAATTGTTTGCAGGGAAAAAGCCAACTCTACCATTAGATCGACCAGATAGTGTTTTGAAGAACATCTATGGTAAAGTTTAAGGCACGAAAACGCAGGGTAGCTATGTTGAACTCCGCTGCAGATGGGGAAGATTTGTAAAATCTAGCTGTGGGCTCCGAAGCTACTTGATATGCGCAGATAAAACTTTTAAAGATCAACACATGCGCCCCAGACAGACCATTCTTCAGGAAATAATGCTATTTTGCGAATCTGTTGGGTTAGTCATAACAAGTTGACAATTATAGTGCTCTAATAACTGCTAGAGTGAAGATCGGTCTACGCATCCACAACCAGATGCAACTCAGCATGTTCATCGTAGGTCTGCTCTTCAAACATACTGTACAACTTGCACAGAGCGACTGATGCTAATAGCCTCAATCTAGGCTCATCCCGAACCCTTTTTGAAGATGGTGACAGCAATCGATTGCTTCCAAGAAGAGCAGTTCATAATGCTAGACTTTGGAGAGCCGAATCTAAAGTATTCTAACAACGTCCTGTCATCTTTGTGTGGAGTTGGAGACGGGTCGTTAGATCCGTTCTTTGCGACATTCTTGCGAATTTCCTCCTCAGGAGCCAGACCATTTGACTTGTCACAAAACAGCTGCAAGAGAGGCCGATTCCCGAGACCGACTGAGTTGTTCCGAATCCCACTAATGTTATTCGTGATTGGGTTAACCACCAACGTTGCGGGTGGTTTCGGTCAGACCTAGTGCTATCCTGCTATGGACTCAAGAGAGATGAAAACACTCAACGAGGATTTCTCATTGCGATGGCATGTTCTGTCTCTGCTTGTTGTGACCATCGGAGTTCGCGACGTTTTTTCAAAGTTTCGGTATAACCCTTGCTTTACTTTGCCTGCTGCCATCTGTTATGAACTAGCGTGAGCCAGAAAGGCACAAAAGCTCAGTGGAGATCCAAGGTGTTCTGGCGTGATGGTTCAGGCCGGGAATTACTGAGCCAAAAAAGCAGAGGACTCTTGATAAGGTACCAGCGCTGGTTGATGTTATCAGTTAGGGTCAGTCCTAGCTTTTCAGCTGGTGCGTTTCGAATAGTTGACTGGGGAGTTGGTTAAGAAAGCTTAACGCAGTCTAACCAGCGCTGCATCCTTCATTCCATATACCCCCAGAAAGTATATAGACAGGTTAGTTCAGGTTAATTCGTAACCGTAGTCCAGTTGAGTGCTCAATTACGACTTGGCAGGGTTTATTGTCAAGTAGTGTAGTAGATGATTTTCAGTCTGTTAGCTCACATTTCCTCAAGCCTCGTCAGCCTCTGAATCTGGGTCCCTTCAATGTGCGCACTTTAATGCAGGCTGGTCAACAGGTGTGTTTGGCTCTGACACTGGACTCACTTTCGATTGATGTCTGTTGTGTGAGTGAAACACGAATTCAGGATTCGAGTAGAGTAGAGTAATTTAGCTAACTGCGCCAAACGTCTCGTCAAGATATTTTCTTCCCACTTCAGGAGACGAAGCAGCTCAAGCTGTGGGTCAACGTGGTGTGGGAATAGTCTTGAGTGAGAAGGCTGAAGCAGCCGTTTTAGACTGGATCCCAGTCAACAGTCGCTTGTGTGCCATGAGACTGCAAAGATCAGTCGGCGTCCGAAAGGATAGTAGTGTTAAGCGTAGTGTTTTTGTTATCTCGGCATACGCTCCAACAGACTGCAGCACTGACATGGAGAAAAACGAATTTTACGATAACCTCGTTGCTCTTGTTCGGAAGAGCAAAGCCTCTGACATTGTAGTGGTAGCAGGTGACTTTAATGCACAAGTTGGCAAATTGAGTGCATCGGAGTCCTGTTTAAGTGGGCGATGTGCCTTGCCTGCACAGCGAACAGACAACGGAGAAAGACTTCTCCAATTCTGTGCAGATAATCATTTATCCCTATCTAGTACGAATTTCCGACACAGTTCGCGTCGCACAGCGGCATGGCGCTCTAACTCCACAAGTACTCTGAGTCAGATTGGCCACATTGCAATAAGCTACCGTTAGTGCGATTCTGTCCAGAACTATAGATCATACTGGACCACGTACGTCGAATCGGACCATGCGTTGGTTTAAATGCGAATTTCATTACAGCTCAACGTCCATCGACGCAGGCCAAAACTCGATTGGCTGTCGAACATTTGTCTGATTCGGCTGTTCGCAACAGCTACGAACAGAAACTGTCCGAGGAACTAAGAACTGCGACTAGTGGCAATGTAGACGATCAGTGGGATCAAAATAAGCAGGCGATGCATTTGGCAGCAGATTACGCCTGGGGTCCTAGATCTGGCGTTCATCAAAAACACTGGATCTCGCAAGGGTCACTGGGTCTAATGGGGCAAAAACGCGAGCTGCCTAACTGCAAGGAAATGAATAAGGTGCGTCGGCAGTTGCAGCGTCAGTTGAAGATAAGCCTTAGGAATGACCGCGAAAACTGGCGGGTTAAGGTAGTTGAAGAGATGGAAGTGGCGCCCGCTTCAGGTAACAGTCAAAGACTGTTTAAGCGTATACGCGATAGCAGGGGGTGGCGAACTTCGTTTAGTGAAGTCGTGTGCGATAGAAATGAAGAGCTCATCCATGGTAGACAGGAAAGACTGGACCGTTGGGCAGAGCATTTCAAGGATCAGTTTAGCTGGCCACACGCTAACGTACTTAGCCCAACGTCTGGAGCTGTGAATCCTTGGGAGGTGTTACTTGATCCCCCAACGGAAGTGTAAGTGCAGTCGAATATTCGGCTTCTGAAGAGTGGAGAAGCTGCCGGTCCCGATGACCTTCCTCTGGTTCTTTTCAAATTGGGTGGAGAAGTGCTGATGAAATCCCGTACCTCCTTGCTTCGTGATATTTGGAACGAGGAGCGTACCCCGCTATCGTGGGGTGAGTCACTGATTATACTCATCTTCAAGAAGGGTACACGGAGTGACTGCAGTAATCATCGTGAGATTAGTTCAATTCCGATAGTTAATAAGGTGTTCGGTTCGATAATGCTGCGCCGTTTGACACCGATTCGCGAGAGTAATATCCGCGAACAACAGGCCGGATTTCGGCCAGGTCGAGGTTGCATTGACCAAATATTCACTCTTCACCAAGTACTCGTAACGCGCCACACGCACCGGCGCCCTGCGATCGTAGTCTTCCTCGACTTTAAAGGTGCTTTCGACTCCGTGGATCGGCCAGCACTACTCAGTGCTCTTCACCAGGAGGGTATGCCGACGAAGTTTGTGAACCTGTTGCGAGCATTGTACTCGCATACCTATGGTCGCATTGGGGTATACGGTGAACTGTCACGTTCATTCGAAACGACTAGTGGCGTTCGACAAGGGTGTCCCATCTCTCCATTCTTGTTCAATTTCGTCATGGACGAGGTGATCGAAGATGCTTTAGGAACTCTGGAGGATGTGGGAGTGGAACTGGGAAATGGAGGGAAGCTATGTGACCTAGATTACGCAGACGACGTTGTGTGCCTGTTCGAGTCTGCGGACCATGCACAACGGGCACTAAATAGATTGTCGAGACCGGTTGCTTGGTTCGGCATGTGCTTTGCACCTTCAAAGTGCAAAGTGCTGTTATGGGGCTGGACGACAGCAGCGCCGAACTTGATATTGGATGGAGAGGAAATAACAATGGTGGACCGTTTCACCTACCTTGGTGGCTGCGTGTCCAACGATGGTTGTTCGGGAGTGGAGGTAAATATGCGTATATCCAAGGCTCGGGCAGCTTACGCTGGACTGAAGCGCTTGTAGCGTCGGCCTGATATTTTACTGAAGTTGAAAGGTCGTGTGTACTGCGCTGCAGTGCGTTCAGTTCTGCTGTACGGTTGCGAGACGTGGAGTATGCGTGTGGGCGATGTTCGTCGGTTGGAGGTTTTCGACAACCGATGTTTACGTAGTATGGCTAGGATTGGATGGAGTGACCGGGCGAGTAATATTGAGGTTAGGAATCTGGTATTGGGTGCCACTTCTGAGAATAGCTTGTTTCAGCGTCTGAAATTTAGTAGACTACGCTGGTTGGGTCATGTGTTGCGTATGACGAACACTCGTCTACGAAATCGTGCTTTATTTTGTGTTCCTCCTAAGGAATGGAAGAATCCATGTGAAGGCCAACAGATGACGTGGCAACGTGGGATGAGAAAATGTACAACGAACTTAGGTAAAGTAGGTGTCTCACGCCTTCGTGGTTGGAGTCCGAAAGACTCATCGACTTGCTGACTGGAGACACTGAAGGATATGGCAGTGAACCGTGAACAGTGGCGATCGTGCTGTCGTTTTCTATCGAATCAGAAAGATTGAAAACACGTGCGTTTGTACAGCTAGACTGTGTTCCGTGTGTTGGCTGCAGCAGCATCTTGTCTTTTGCTGCCTGTGTAGGTCCACTCCCTATTCCCTTGGATATTCACTTTTTCTATAGAAACTTGTTACTCTGGGGCATGGCAGCGGCCAGTGAGGCTTGCCTTGCTGTTTAACGCTGAACGATAATGATGATGATGATGATGATGATGATTATGGCGAACTGGTAACATTAGAGTTAACAACACTACCAGGATCAATCAGAGAAAAGGAAGAGAGTCCTGTGGACTGGTACCAGTCAGTGATTGTAATTGTTTACTTTAAAGGTGATAGATCCTCGTGAAAACCAACGATTAATTAGTTTAGGAAGCACTGCATCGAGACTACTCTTGGGCATTATCCTCAACCGATTGTCTTGCATTTGCAAAAGATGTATGCGTGAGAATCAAGGCTGTTTCCGTTCAGGTTGAGATTGTATTGACCAAAATTTCGCCTTGCGTCAGATCATAGGACATAGGTATGTGTTCCGTAGACCCACAATTTCTTTCTTGAAGGTGATGTTCAACTCAGTCGATCATGTTCTTTTGCGCTATTTCATTGAAGGGTGTGTCAGAAAATTCATTTCACTCATCCAATCTGTGCGTGCAAACAGCCGAAGCCGAGTTTGTGCTTACGGCAATCTTTCATCCGAGTTAACCACAACAGGTGGCGTTCTTCAGGATTATTCACTTTGTTTTCGAAATGGTTATGGAGGTAGCCCCATTCCATGTTAGAATAGTAAGTGATATTTGCTTAAACAGGAACTGTTTGACCTAGAATATGCGGGTGATGTGCTGCTGAGTGAAGATCCTCACTTTTTCCATCTTCACTTCATTGGCTGTCCTTCTGGTTCCTAGTTTCTTGTGTGTTGACTTGATATCATCCGGTTACCCAAACCGAAGTAAAGTTGACTTAGGGGACTATCTCAAGCTTTTGACCAAAACGTTTGACCTACAAGGCAGCAAGGTTATCTGGAGGTCACGTAACCCAGTGGAGACCGGTGACTGATCGCTTGGTTCATGCGCACTTCAGATGGGAC
Source organism: Fasciolopsis buskii (assembly GCA_008360955.1). Classification (NCBI taxonomy): domain Eukaryota; kingdom Metazoa; phylum Platyhelminthes; class Trematoda; order Plagiorchiida; family Fasciolidae; genus Fasciolopsis; species Fasciolopsis buskii. The sequence goes on from LUCM01011292.1 coordinate 11,518, forward strand.
CACAATTTTAGTACATCCCTTCGCCATGGAAACCGTTGATAATACAGCTGTGTGCTTCGTACACCGCCCTTAGTTGATTTAAGTTCAGGGTCTAGTCACCTCTTGACAAACTGGTAAAGGTCAATCAATCCGGTGGAGGGCGCCGGGCCTTCGCCTGCAGAAAGTTGGATTGACATTCACCATTCTGAGGCATCGGTGGCCTCTTTGTGACATTCGGCTATCGATCGAAGATCGAGTGCACAGCAGTTCGTTACCGCTATACGGCTCAGAAACACGGCTGCTGAGGTAGATATGCGGAGAATTTTGGTGTTTAAACACCGTTGTCTTCATAGTATTGATGGAACATGGCAGGAGAACTTCCTCAGTAATTCACAGGTTAGGGGTGAGGTACTGGGTCCTAGGGTTTAGTCTTCATAAAAGGCACTGGATCGGAATAGTTTATAGTGACTGTTCTGCGCATGCCCACAGAAGGACTGCATCGTTATAAGCCGTTCTGGAACTCGGATCATGTTTGGATGATGGTTCGAGGTGGCCATTCGATTACATGGAAAAAGCATGAAAACTTTAACCAGTGGACTGAATCGTGTAAGTGCAGTTAGACCATCGGGTAAGGGTCCACGAAATCTCCCGAAGACCGCAGGTGATGTGACTCAGTCCCCGTAGCCATTGACGTTCTTGTATTCGAAATCTTTTTAAATTCTGTATGGTTATTCAACTCGTTATTTTGCAGTCGGTCTTTCCCTATTTCTCGTTCTGTTTTTCTCTTTTGAGTAGTTGGTGCTCTGAGGTAGCAACGAAACTATAGCACGCCAGTGCAAGGTTAATAGTTATAAAGAGGCAGGTGTACTGATGTTGTATATCACGCAACAACAGAGTGAGCGCCATTAATTACTGCCTTTCTCACCATGTCACTGGATTCAAAAAGTGTATCGAACCTACATGATTGGAGAAAGTAAAGGAAAAGGTTGCAGTAGCCAACGCACGCAATTCAGTTTAGTTGTATGAGCGCAGCTTTTCCATTCATTCTAATCCGACGAAAAGTGACAGCACGATCGTCATTGTCCATGGTTCGCTGTCATATCGTTCACTGTTTCTAACCAACTGGTTTAGGAGTCTTTTGGGTCCCAACCACGCAGACACGTACTTTACTTCATTTTGCGGTTGATTTTTCCATTCTGCACTGCCACGTTATTTGTTGATCTCCGCAGGGTTGGTTCTATTTTCAGAGAGGGTCGGGAGGTAGGGCGCCACGCTGTAGATGTAACTCAGACACAAACCAACGAAGTTTTCTGTTAGAGTGTTCCCCGAATCGATTCCCAGTGCTGCATTCGTAGGCAGCATGACTTATGTGGTTGTTCCATCCCTACCTAGCGAAAATACGCTAGCGTGTTTAATCTAAAGCCTCGGAGCGACGAAAATCTCCGGCGTGCAAACTTCATGTCTTACAACCATACAGCAGAAGTGTATCGCAACATAGAACACACAATCCTTCAACTTCAGTAAAGTATCAGATTAGCGCTTCTCGAGCCCTAGATGTACGCGTGTTCACTTGTAGTGCTGCGGTGCCATCTTGGATCGCGCAGCTGCCGAAGTAATTCGAGTAGTCGATAAATGCTCTTCCTCATCCAGAATCAAGCTCGGATTTGTTGACATTCGTTCTTACAACTCCGCATTGCCACATCATCTGTTGGAGGTCTGTAGATAATCTGACAACTTGAAATACGAAAATGCACGGTGAAGCAGATGTCTCACGTCTTCGTGGTTGGGGTCCGGAAGACCCGTTAACTAGCTGGCTGAAGACACTGAAGGACACTGATGGTATTCACTCTTTTTACAGAAGCCTGCAACTCTGGGGGAAAGATAGAGGCTTACCTTGATGTTTAACTCAGAACGATGATGATAATGATGACCTTCCATTTTGAAGATACAAGGCACGTGCATCTCGTGAGTTCATTTAGTGTACGTTTCGCATGTTCCTTAAATTTGATTGAGGACATGAGGTCGATGGCTCAATTCAAGTTCCATAGCTTCTTGCCACTTGCCAGTTCAACGGCTACGTCCCGGAGGCCTAAAACACTTCATTATCTTGTTGATGACGACGTTAAACAGGAAGTGGCGAACCGAGAAACCTTAGTCGAACGCCGCTGGTCGTTTCGAATGAACTTGATAGTTTACCACATATCCTTACGCGCCCAGAGATATGCGCGATCACCCATAGGTCTTTGTATCCGTCCCATTCCCGAGCCGTGGGCGCGCATGCTCGGCCTTAATTCCCTACTGGGACTCGAATCTTCCAGTCAGTCTTCATTGTTTCTTTTCCCTCTAGTTTCCTTACCAGTAACTCTCATCTACAAAAATCTATCCCGCAATTTTTTATCCAGTCATGAAGTTACTTTGGGGACAAGAAAATCAGTAACGTAAAACGTTGTTTCTGGTTGATACAGTCCCCATACAGCAAACAACGACCTATAAGAACACCCGAATAGCTTAGTCCGTTAATTCGGGTACTCTTTTGGGTTATAGCACCTTCATTATTTGGTACTTTTTAATTGAAATTTTGGGCTTGTCAAAAATTCTCTCCGAGTATTTACTGTAATGTGACGTACGTGTGACAACCTTATGTGATACCAGTGCTACAACCCACTGGAAAGGTTTAAGGCTCAAAGGTAAAAAGGAGGCGAAAGGCTAGGAAGATATCTCACTTATGTTCATTTTAACGTATGCTTTTCGATGCTTTTGATACATTTATCCTTCCTTTTGATCGTTTCCGACACAAAGTTTTACTATCAAAACGCGGCATGTAAATCTCCGCTGTACCTGGTTTTGTACATCTCATATTCCCCGGCGACTCAACCATCTCCGTCCTAGCTGAAGAGCTCTCATCATGATTACATTTTGGTCTTCTCAAAGGCTTTGGTTGTCTCCGACGATCTTTAATTCATGTTGAAAGGAGAAGTCGGTACATCTTCCATCTACATTTGTACCTCTCCGATTATACCGTCGTACAAAATTCTGATGCTGTTCCTTTTCTTCCACTATGATTTTGATGCAGTATCTCCACCTTCTCAGATTCGTCCTCTGTCGCTGTTTTCCACTTTGATCCTCCCACGCACGGCGCACTCGGTTTGTGTTCTATATCGCATCAGGTGCGTCCCCAATACGACAGTTGTTTGTGCCAAGTTCCCATCCCGAGGTGCTGACCCGGAATTTTTCAGTTTTTCCATCCACAAACTGCTAAATTGTTTAGCACTCTACTTCTATCTGTCATCCGTCAGGAACCTCTCCTAAAATCCGGATATATAAAAGATATTTTGACCCGTATGTTAGCAATACTACTTGATACTGTGGTTAATTTCGTATTTACATCGCTTGATTTCGGACCTTGTGTCCAACGAAACATGGTGCAGTGCAGGGAGAGTTAGGTCCTAAAAACAAGGCAAACAAATGAATAGCAGTTTTTTTCTTGTGCGCATATTTTGTTCGTTTTTTGATATTTTTGTTAATTACAACGAAAACAAATACACGCTCCACTGGTTTCGGTTTCACGCTAAGTTCACAAGGAAGACAAGCCAATGGCCTTCTTGATCCAGACTGCCCCAATCTGGTAGCGAGGGTCGGTCGTGCCAAACCCGGCTTTGCAATCAAACGTTGCTGATGCGTTACTCCCACCAAACACGGACAATACTGCGTAAGCAGCGGGATTCAAACAAGTTCAGGCGACGGAAATTCTAAACTCGTAGGGGCCACGCTTCACAACCATGCGGCAGTTCGGGACACGGTGGTATGATACATTCGACCTTGAAAGGAGACGGATATCGTATTGGCGTCGTAGGTGCATGATGCTAGAAGATCCACTCAGTTCTTTCAAACGTCCATAGATATTTCCTCTTCCCCGTCCCATTTCCATTAATGCAGCTTCTTAGATAGGCGAAACTGCGTATCTAGTAAGAAAAATCCTGAAATTCAGCCGCAGTCTTTTCAGTATTTTATATTCCGCTAACCATCTTGTCGTGGTTCACCAGAATCGAACGCACTGACTGATTGACCCCAACAGGTTTTTACCACCTAGGACAGTCTTTCTTACTTGTGCTCTTTGGTTCCTGTTTTGCTTAATGTCATATCTGTTTACGGTGCTGAGTAGTCTTCACATACACAAGCTTAATTTTATTTTCTTCGCAGCATTTACGCCATTGGGGATTGCATCCCAGGGCCCATGCTTGCCCACAAAGCCGAGGATGAAGGAATACTATGCGTGGAGGGTATGCTTGGTGGCTCAACCCATCTTGACTACAATTGTGTTCCAAGCGTCATATACACTCATCCTGAATGTGCTTGGGTCGGCCGATCCGAGGAACAGTGCAAACAGGAAAACTTACCCTACAAGTAGGCATCACAGCCATTGTATTTTTGTTTATTGCTTTTATCGTTTGAGAGATTGAAAGTGCTCGGTGTTACTCACTAGGATCTCATTTGAATTGTTAGGAACGTGAATAGATGCACCTGAGAACCACATGGTGATTCATCGGAGGATTTTCGTCGGGCTAACCTTCGAAAGGGGACACAAGGCCCGAAAGTATTGGTTTTTTCTTCTCAGTAATGTTTCGCATACGGATGGATGAACGAAATTTCCCTGGAAGTGAGAAACTAAGAAAGAAGTGCATTAGTATAGGGATGGTTGGACAAACGAATGCCGGATACGCATATCCGATGAGCGACAATAACCGCAAAACCGGTCGTGTGCTTCCGGGGAAATTTATTTCACCCATCCGTATATGGAACATACTACTGAGAAGAAAAATCAATATGCTCGGTGTCACTTTCCTAAGCAGCTTTTGTTCTTGAGAACCAACTTTTTGGTCCTGATACTTAAGCGGTCGAGTTGATTTTGATTTTCCGGCAAAATCCGAATTAACGAGACACAATTCTTACGCGTGAGCACATCACAGCTGCCGTCATACGTATATATATATATATATATATATATATATATATATATATATATATATGATATGGCGCCTTCGGTTGTGATGTAGTCCAAAATTTTCCTTGTTAATATTCTGAAGGTTGTGCCAGCTATAAGATAAAAAGAGGTACCAGCAAATATCACGAATTTATCGACAGGGTCCTCTTATTACGTCTGCTTGTAGGCTGTATTAAGGCCAGTTGGACATGGGTGCACGCGTTAACTGGTCAACCTGGCAACTTGTTGATTGACACATGGGAAACAGTGGCCCATAAAACGCTTGGGAAAAGGGTATTTCTATCAGGAAATCTGTAAACTCTTTTCCCCAATTTCTTTTATAAGTCCCGGTTGTCAGCTCTGACACGAAATTTTTCCAACGGATCGAAACAAAGAAAAACGGGGAAGTTTATCGCTGTGGTGTTGGAGATATCCTCCAAAGCCTAAGAAGATAAACAACACAGAAGAGTGACTTTTCGCAGGAGGAAGCTCCGTGTTACACTCAGTTAGCGTTTAGTAAACGTAATTTTGAGTAAAATGTTTTTTCTAAATTGATTTGGGTTCAATGAAAGCACATCTAGGCCTAGATTATAGTTCATATGAAAACACTGCTGCCTAAATCTTGAGGCTAACCGTGTTGTGATTGATGTTTCGGCGTAATAATTCAGTGAGCTACCTGCGCAGTAGACATGACGTCAAAATTTTAATGTTTCCTGACGTGAGATAGAAGTAATTTCATACTGAAGGTGTCGGACGCCACGTCAGAATGACCGAAAATATACTGCGAGACTCTGGCGGTCTACTTGCTACCACTGCGAATGTTGTATCCTCAGCATTAAAGGCGTCGCATTGTTGTAAATAAATCTAGCTGTTCTCCCAGCTTGCTTTTAATGCTTCGCGGTTGAGATATGCAGATGGTATCTAGATTGCGATATCCGTCGGATTTCTAGCATATCTGCTCACTGAGTAGCATCAAATCTTACGGCTTTTTCTATCAGAACTTAGTCATTTCGTGCTGAATAATTGTACAAACTCCAGCATTTTGTTCTTGTCAATATCTCCTGCCGCGGGAAGTGTTCGTGTAACATTTGTTGTATTATGTATAAATTTTGGGGAACCATGAGGAAAAACGAGAGCAGCGCGAGGTAAAGATGGACCAAAAAGAGACGTTTGTGTAGAATTTGTATGTCAGTTCCTCCAGGCTATTCCAACTCGACTGTCCGTCCTCGTCCGTGGTTCCTCTGTAGGCTAATTTACTACTCGTTCGCCCAGTCCACGAAGTATCTATTCATTCATAAGTGCACCTATAACGCAACTAAATGCCACACGAAGGGCGGTGACATTATTCCAAACCAGCCGGTGATGACTTACTTGGTTCATACTCATGATAAGCGTTGCCGGGTCGGTGAAGCATGACAAGAGGAAATAGCCTTTTTGAGGTGATGGATCACCAGGTCACCTTTGTGGCGTTTTTTATGGAGAACGCTTATCAAGCGAAAACACACCACGTCCTCAACATTACTTCTCTCTGTCCGCAGTCGTTTTACCAGTGAATCTGATCTTACTTTTCTCACGGTAAACCGTCAACACTGGTGGTTGTCCCCCTATCTGCTATCCAATGACGCATTAGATACCGTGTGCATCCGTCCAAACTGGGACGCAAGCCTGGGGCACACGATAATGAATTAGAGGCCTCATCTTAGTCGGGTAGGATCCTAAGGAGTTTTTCGAATCATGGGCTGATACAGCTCCTACTGACGTACGTTTGTGGCACAAAGTCATTACGTTTCGAGGACGTCAGAAAGCTGTTAGTATTTGATTAATGATGCCTGATATTGACTTTCCAAGCGACCCGGCGCGAGAAAATATCAAGCAACATGCTAAGAAGATGCTGCTTTGACATAAAAAACGTAGACATTCATTCAGGGACTCCTTTTGCAGTAGCTCGAGCATATTTTACGACGCCCAAAAGCTGGTCTCATAAGCAGTGTCCGTCATCTGTCTTATATCGGTGGTGGTCAAGTAGATTAGACGTTTTTCACCAAAAGGACTATAGGAATTGTCAGAGATGTTCAGGAGATTCGACCTAGCTAACGTATTCTGACATCATTTTCAGTGGTTTATGATTCTACCTTTTAATTTGTTTTTGTTTCTTTCAACTAACGAAATTCTTGTCTCATGGTTTTCTGCCCTTACCAGGATTGGTAAATTCCCGATGTCTGCAAATTCCCGCGCCAAAACCAATGACGAAACAGAAGGGATGTTCAAAGTTTTAGCCCACAAAGACACTGATCGTATTCTTGGGGTGCATCTGCTTGGCCCAGTTGCAGGGGAACTGATAAACGAAGCAGCCCTTGCCATGGAATACGGTGCGTCGGCCGAGGACGTTGCGCGTGTTTGCCATGCACACCCGGTACGTCCTTCCACTAATCCGATTTTCTTCGAAAACGTTCTTCGGTTCTTTGACACCCATGGATGGAAATTGCCAAAACTAGTAGCGTTGCTAAACTTGGCAAAGTTCCCAAAAATCAGTGAGATTGCAAGGCAAAATTACTCTGTGCTCACGGTCACATCTGGGGCAGCATTACAATAAATACAACCGAGCAGAGGTCATTATCTCTCGCACTGATGATGTCACCTCATCTGGTAATGAAACTTGTCATCCCAACGCTAAGCACAGCCCTAACTGAACTTTGGAAACTCCCAACCTTAGCTGCAAACCAGACCGATATTCAAAATCATTGGGAATTGCTGACTTGTTCTGATTAACTTCTGTTAAACCTGGTTCCTCTTTCCAGTTCACTGTAACAGAAAAAGACTTATCGAGGGACTCAATAGCTTCATTTGCTGTCCAACTGCGAACAGAAAACGTGATGATTCACCAACACCAGCTTAAGGCCGATATATGTATATATATATATATATATATTGTCGCAAGTTTAATCGGAAGGTTAGGAGCGCCGGTACACAAGAATGAGGCGTAAGTGAAGTGATCAAGGAATACGACGACTCTGATTCATTCTCAGGAGTTTCTTCTAGAGCGTTTGGCGTGAGCATTCTTGGGAGCAGCTTAGTTAGTCCAATTCGAGTATGAGGTTTCTATTTATATCCGCAGAGGAAACAGCCGAGGTAATTGTTAGTCCTCTATCAGAAATGGATGTCATCCGAAAGATAGTTTTAAAGGTGTCAACCAAGTAGACCATACGAGTTATCTTCGTCCTTTCTCAAGGTTGGCGGCGCTGACAACAATGAAGCTAACAACTCCTGGGATCGATCTGCGAAGAGGAGCGAATACTTAGTCTCTGAACCGATTTACGCCAAAAATGATAGGACATGCTGTGAAAACCACACGGTAATCAATTTGGTATTGAATGGCATCCGAAATCTTCTCGGGCATTATTCTCCGTCGACTATCTGATTCTTGTGAGCATCGTTCACTAGAGAATTGACTCGCTTTCCCACTCAGTTAGGTTTGATTCGGTCACGTCTCTAAATGACTGATGTTAACACATAGACGGACCTTCCATTGGCCCACGACCTTATTTCTTCGGTCTGAAAGTAGCATTCGACTCAGTCGATTGTGCAGCTTTCTGGTTTTGTTTCTCACTGAGCTAGAGAAATTCACTTTTCCGATTACTGTGCGCAAATATCCGAAGCCGACTTCCTGCTTACTGTAGTCTTTCATCCGAGTTCACCACCATAAAATAGTGTTGTCTCCTTTCATCTTTGCAGTTATTTTTATTGGAATGACAATGGAGATAGCCTTATCTCCATACAGGAATGGTGACGTTGATATTTGCTCAGACAGTAAATCGCCCTAAAATACATGGACAATGTTGTGCTTCTGAGTTGAGCTGGAAGCATTTTTTGACCGTCTGAACGACGTTGTAGTTGTTTGTGATGTGTTTAGCACCTCCAAAATGTAGCATGCCATCCCAGGACGGGAGTAGTTCAAGGCCGAACCTCGTTCTCATTGGAGAATAGTTAGGCAAAGATAGGTTCAGTTACATGCGCAATTACATCCCACATAACAGCCATGTATCCGATAAAGTGCTACCGCGTGTGCCGGAGCCCACATTAACATTTGCCGGTTTGAGATAATTGTGGCGTCAGTGCGACATCCAGCTATCAACCAAAGGTCAAGTTTTCACTGCATATATATATGTATATATATTACATCGGCTTGAGAACTAGCATGGTGCAAACGCAACAACGTATAAATGGTATTGTACAAAAAGTGGCTCGGAAACATGGACGTTGGAGATTTACGTATGAAGGCTTTCGGTGTTAGTCTTCGCACTGTTGTCAGAGTATGGTGAGATAATTTCAATAATGCTGAGTTTAGGCATAGGTCACTGGATCTGGGAACAGGCACTGCATTTAAATATATTAAAATTATTAGGACGCGTGTTACACACTCGCGGATCAACTCCTCTGGTGTACTCTGTTCTTTGAAGCGGATAACGTCTGAAAGATGGACTAGATCTAGCGGTCCACCACGTGGGGGGAGGGTATAAAAATCCTGATCACTTGACTGGATAACCGGGTTGGTCCATGAAATCCCATAGCGCGATGATCAGAGGCCTTGGGCGACACGGCTCAATGACGGAATTAGTAAAGTTCTTCCATCCGAAATATTTCCGCCTCTCCGCAGTCCCTTCGTTTATGATCTTTCATTATTATTCGATGCTGTGGGGGCAGCAAGTAAAACCTGGGCTAGTTGATCCAGGGTTAATGACTGCAAGAACCGAACCAAATTTCTCTTTCCAACATTTATTTACGATCGTACTGTCATCATTCCTTTACTTTTTGGCATACTTAGCTTATCGGAATATAAATCATTTTGTCATGTCAGTCGGCGCTTTTAATCAGCTTTATGACTTAGGTTGCTCAGATTTTTCTCATCTTTAATGATAAGGTACTGGTTTTAACCTTTTGTTTAGCAACATTTGTTTTTGTTTTAATCCTACCGTCGGGATATCTTTCACCATCGCCTCGTAATGCAATATTTTGAGCTCGCAAAGCGAGACAATTGGCATGCCCATATCCTGAATTTGAATTTCTTGCTGTTTTGTTATAACCACTTGTCTCACCGTTGTTCACCTACTAACTTATCTGTTCACAACAGACTGTCTCGGAGGCTCTACGTGAGGCCAATCTGGCTGCCTTCTTCGGAAAAGCAATCAATTTCTCCTAACCTTCTCAGTTTATTCGGCTAATGACATTTTCGGTCAGGCACAATCAACGTCTTGTTCCCACATGTTCGTACTCTCTGGCCGACTACTTTCGGATGCGTTTGTTCTAACTCCGAACATCGTACCAAGTCCAAAGTCTGTGAATTTATTTTCCCGTTTAGGCTGTTTTATTCCCCTCGGTAAGATCAAGTTCGTGTTTATTGGTTGTCTGCCTCCGCCCTTTCGCACCAGTCTAAACTAGTCCTCATTTTCTCAGTATCCCAGTGTATATCATTATTTTTTTTCAGTCCACGTTCCATACCTATGGTTAGCCTTTCAGAATACATGAATTTCATACGCAGAATGGCTTATTTTCAACCCACGGTGGGTCCTAAAGTAGAACCAATAACCAATTGTTTGTTAGTTTCGGTCAGTGCTTGCTTATCGATTAGACATAGAGAATCGACTGAGCTGAAATCTTGTGCCAATTAGATTAGCACTGATTGTTCAAATGTGGACAGAATCCATTCAAGTCCAAATTGACTTATTTGACTGTCCAGTACTAGCAGATACAGGCTATCCAATGTTACTGAGAGGTGTTTAAGGTATACTCGGGACTATGGCTCCGCTACTTGTTATCATTCAACGGTTGACGCCGTACTAGCACACTGATTTATAACGTGATTGGCTATCGTTCACAGCTGTTGCTCAGGTCTGAATGGAACGGTGCACCCTAAATAAGCGCCTGTGAGTCTCAGCGAAACATCTTCGCGGTCTGGACGTAACAGCAATGATTTTCGCCAACGCTAGATGGGCTCTTTCATATTAAAGTTAAATCGGGTTTCGTGTAATTGATATATTTCGGACTGATTTTCTTGAGCTCCGTGATCATTAGGAAGGAGGCATTTTTCAACGGATACCGGTTGGCAAATGGCAGCCTATACTGTGAGTTTGTCGGACATTCGGACCGAGAAAAAAAATCAATTCGGTGATAATCCATCAGTTCACTTAAATCGCGTCATATTTTCCCTCTCCCGAGTAGAGGATTCGTGAACGTTGAAGTTGTGGAAACCTCTGTGACACAAGATCACGTCCAATTTTCCGTTGCCACCTAGCCTGGACCCATTGTATCATAATTCCCGTTCCTCCTCACCTGTGAACGTCATCAAAAGTAAGGTGGACTTGAAACCAAATGGGCCTGCACGCCTTTTGTGCTCTTCACCGTATCCCCTTGTTCGGGGATGCGGCCAAGTCGAGGATTTCCTAACAATTTTTGTGCCCCTATCTGACTGACTGGTGGTCAGTTGTGTACTGTCAATCCAGTCACTTGTGATATACAGAAAGTGACAATCGAAGCGGTATTTCAGCCCACGAGGATGCTTTCCTGTTACGTGGCTTTTGGTGCACTAATTCTTGGTGCGATTTAAGTTTCCTTTGTCGTTGAGTCGACTGGTCTTTGACAAAACTAGTCCTGCGAAGTATGACTCCCGAGATAAACTTGTTTTTGGAGGAAGCAGTGAAATTTGAAAACGTAATTTTTACCCAATGTGTACGTGCACCTTTGTCCCATTCTTCCACGTTTTATCGAAAATTGAACCCACTTAAAAGTGCATTAGAACTGTTCAATTTCGAGACTCGTTTTTGGAAAGGACGGTGCTGCATAAGAGAAGTTCGATGTACTGGGTATGAGGGACGAATGGTATTTTTTCTGGGGGTCATCATGCATAAATGAGAAGGGGTACCGCAAGATAATGCGAGGTGTGTGTCTGTCTCGTAATCGATAGTCAGTCCGGATCGCACAGTTTGTAAAGCCTATCGGTCAGCTATGTTGGCTAGTACGTTCGGGAAAGGAAGCGCCTGCATAGAACACGTTTGGGTTCAGTAACAGGTTGCACCACTGCTAATTATTGATTGTACGTGTTGCACGCAGGCAGATCCGCTAGCAGAGCCTTGGCCCATAGATAGTCTTTACATTTGCCATTCCAAATCCGCCAAGAGCAGTCGGTTACCTCGGAATTATCTCGTTTAGCATTCAAATACATGATCCATGTAGGGTGTTGCAGACCGCGGATAAAAATTGCGAAACCCATCTACTTGTCTCTGATCTTAGACACCTGCAAAGGTGTGAGCTGATTTGATTTTTGGGCCTAATAACGTCCCGGAAAGGTAAACGACGGGTTGATGTGACTTGATCGAAGCCCAACTCACCGGTTATATAAGATTTTTGAGTTTAAACCAAACGCGAATACACGTTCTGTTGGAAAATGCCTTGGTTTTCTACACTCGAAATAGATGAGCTCGCAGGCCTCGCGTTTTCCCCTTAGGTGCATTTAACCTTAACTCTTCCTGTGCACTGCCGTAGTCCACCTTGGACTTGTGTGTTGACAGTTCCCTTGTGGTTTGAGCCGATTTAGACAATTTTCCGCATCTCACGTCCGTCCTCAGTCTCTGATGTGTTCCGATGTGGTACAGAGACTATTAGCCGAAGTAGCGGAGCCAGTACGTGATATAACTCCCAGCTAGTGTTTCGTGCGACATTCACAAGGGTGCAATAATCGAACGTATTGGATTATCCGGACAATGTTTGAATACGCTATTCGCAAATTGTTGACATAGGAGATAGGAAACCACCTCATCTTTTAATACATGAAACAACCTTTGGGTTCTCACAAAATGGCTGATTCGCTGTTACTATGTATGTGGATGAAAAAACTTCCTTTGTTGTCCAGGGAAGTCTTAACATCATTTAAGCTCGGTGTCTCGACAGTAGAACTAACTGAAACTAGTCCTAGGAGCAAAATTTCTGTTACGGTCTCTTCTAAAACATCTGTCGATTCTATTTGGCAAACCAGTCATCTGACATCTCAAATGAATGCCGTTCTCAAACACGAAAATCAAAAACGTTTACTGTCATGCATTCAACCACTTAAAAGACGTCCTTTTGCTCCATTGTTGCTACCACTGGAACTCACCGACACATGCAATTTCAAAACAATTGGTGCGAAAAATGTAAAAATCAATTACTAAGGTTGACTGCTACCATTGGATCTGGATCTAGTCGTCCATTCTAATTTTCTGGCCGGTCCATTTCCATGGGGTTCCTAGTTGGGATAGGTACCCAGATGAATGTTATTCCTTATTCCCCTCGGTGAGCGCTATCTGTATCCCGTCGCTGCACCCCACAAGCAGACAACGGTGCCTTCGTTAAGACAAGATTAAAAGCTACTTCCTCTTGATCTAAGTTTAAGTGGGTGTTCCCCTTGGAATTTCGTAATTGCTGACGTTTCCCACCCGATCCTTGAAATCGGCCTTCTTTCCGCTTCTACTCTTTCGGTTGATACAAAACATCGTGTTTTGTTAGGAAGCTCTGCATTTCTGTAAAAACAAAGCGTTCAGATTTGCATCTCTTTTGAAATTAAACCGATAATACTCTAATCACCACTTCCTTCGGTTTGGACGAATTCTTTGCATTAATTGAACCACTTCTTCATCTATAACATTACATGATGTCCATCTCATTGCCACTGAAGGCTCCCGCGATAACAACGCGTTCTGGAACCAAAGCAGAATGCGGGGATAATTTGTCTATCAAACGGTTCATAGGCATCCCCGTTCCACATGGTCCCAAGAAGCAACGGCCGCTGGCACTTGTATGTTGATTATCGTGTGGTTAACAACGCGAATGTACCCAACCGTTACACGGTCCCACACATTCACGATTTCTCCATCAGCCAGCTGGGTTAAATGATTTCCTTAAAGCCTGACTTCACACGGGCCTATTACTGCATCCCTGTAGCACCGAAGATTATCCCAAAGTCTACCATCACAACACAATTTATTGTGCACGAATTCCTTCGCATTTCTTTTGGGCTGAGAAATACAACTCGGGAAGTACAGAAGTCCATGGACCAAGTCCTTCGTGGTCTCGGTTTTGCTTACATCCTCGTTGCCAGTACAAGCGAACATCTCTAGCATGTCCGCTCTCTTTCGGCGCTTCCATGAGCTTGTCATCATCAGTACTTATGAATCCACCTTTGGGGCCCCATGTCTCATTCCATGGTCACTACGTTGCTGCTTAAAGCGTTCGACCGTTGCGGGACAGAGTCGCTGCTATTTGGGACTACTCAGAAGCACAGTTTTTCAAGAGCTCCGTGGCTTCTTGTTTATTGTCAATTTCTATTGCCGGATTCATAACAAATTGTTCGATCTTTTGACTACTCGTTAAGCTTCTGAAATAGGGTTCGCGGAAGTTCTCCATAACTCCGTAAGTTAGAACAGTGCTACGAACAACCAAAGAAGCCTTATCGAAACTGCCCGTTCTTGCACACAAAATCGCTGACGTCAAAGCATTTTTGTCCTACAAACGGACGCTTTTCTTATAGCCATCGGTACCGAATTTCAATAACTAGCTAGTGGGAGATCGTAACCAGTCATTTTTCTCTCGAAAGCTGCACACTCCAAATATAACATTTGGACACGAACTCCTCGCAGTATACTTTGCAAGAAACTATTTTCGCTACATATTAGGGGTAGAAACCTTATCTACGCCGGTCATAAACGCCTGACATGTTCTAGCTTGTAAGAGTGACCACTATTCTCCCAGAGAAATTCGATCTGTCGACTACATCTCCCAACAAACCACCGACATCTGGTATGTAAAAGGATCTGATAGCATCGTGTTGGGCGCTCTGTCTCGTTCAAGTCTGCATCGGACATCTACATCGAACTCATTCCGCTGAGTGCATATTGCAAAGGAACTAACTTCGCACCAGCCATCATCACCTTCCGTGTTGCTGAAAGGTCTGTCGTTTCCTAATGCAGTCGGTTTCATCGTTTTTGTGCGCTGGGAAATCTCCCCGGTTTGTCCCGTGTTCGATACGTCATGTGATTTTCACACACCGGTATTCCGTGCCTCATCTCGGAATGCGCGTTTCTATGAAATTTGTCTCCGACCGCTGTTTGTTCTGGTATCAACAGGGGCGTTTGTGTTTGCGTTTGTGTGTAAAAAAATTATATTCCATGTCAACGAAGCAGGATCCAGTGACATGTTCAGTTTTTCTCACGTCTTCCTTGTCCATTGCTACCAGCTGTCGTTTTCTTCTATCATCTTCAGACCGTTTCTGTCGTTGGTCATTGACTGCTTCCATTAATGACACCTCGAGTGAAACAGTTTCCTGAGCTTTTCTACATTGTATGTTCCTTCCATGGTCACTGCCCGCAAAGATACACAATTTCAATCTAAATTGTCCGCCAGTTTTTCTATTTTAATTGGATTCAAATATTTTCGGCCGACCACACACCACCTTTCACCCAATGGATTAACCGAGAGATCTCACCGGCAGTTAGAATCTTGGCTCACCTCCAACTATCTACCGTGTTACGTATCCGCATCCGGATGAGTTCTTCTGTTACAACATTGATTTTATTAACCCGTCCACGTCCGTCAGTCGGCTGCAGTCAGACATGAAAAGCTGAGGGCCCTGGCGACCCGTCCCACTCCTTTTCCAAAAGATCTAAATGCATGCGCACGTTTCTGTCCGTTGTAACTCGCAGACTCAGGCCCATTCCGCTTTATTTCCGGTAACAAAAACTAATTTGTCACTGGCAGGGCTGTCCACGCAGACACGGTAGGTAGGGGACGTTTGATTGTCACATCACTCGATCAAGAGTAAACAAATAGTGATCCCTTTAAATTTTACGCATATCTGACCCTCATCCCATCAAAAGCACCGCTACTTTTGGCAGAAATATATTTATACTCGTTCGTTTCGTACTTGATCCAAGAATCTACAAACGTGCGATTGATGCCTTGGAGACGAAGCGTTGTGGAGCGTACGCCAATTTTTACTCGTCCAATCGCATATTCCGTCTGGGTATTTGAAGCCTGAACGGATAAACCACCGAATCACGTGACTGGATCGAAGCGCCTAAGCATAAATCATCGGTTATATAGAATTTCAGTTCTAACTTGACTCTTGATACTGAATAACAGCTGGTGGTTTGCCAATGGCTTACAGCATAAAACCACGTCGGAGCATGGTTAGATAATTTGCCTAGAGATCACGGTTTACTCTCTCATAATAGCGACACAAAAATTTGCTGTTTATTAGTTCATAATGCTAATTTAAACCTATGCAGGTAGAACTTTGTCCACGCAGCTTGCCTTTCCAAATGTTCCGCTGCTCTGAAAAACCCACTTTCCAATCGAACTGGGAAGAAATTGCCGTGTATTAGTATCAACAGCAATAGCATTCTCAATTCCTTTTTATTGAATTGCTGTGTGCCAACTTTGCAATATTGTTAGATAGGGATAGACGAGCTGCAAAGAATTAGACTTTTCACTTCATTTACCGATCACCTGTTAAATCTCCTCATATATGCATCATTAATACGGAATCTCATTGAGTTCATCCTATTGGTAAGCGGTCATATTGCTTTCCTAGGTGTCTGGTTGTTTTTACGACACGTTTGATGTAAAATGTGAGGCTACCAACCGAAGCCAGAAGTTCAAGATCGTTTTGTTTCGGTACTGAATCATGGGCGATGTGCGTCGGTTGAAGGTTTTCGACAACCGATGTTTACGTAGTATGGCTAGGATTGGATGGAGTGACCGGGTGAGTAATATTGAGGTTAGGAATCTGGTATTGGGTGCCACTTCTGAGAATAGCTTGTTTCAGCGTCTGAAATTTAGTAGACTACGCTGGTTGGGTCACGTGTTGTGTATGACGAACACTCGTCTACCATACTGTGCCTTATTTTGTGTTCCTCCTAAGGAATGGAAGAATCCATGTGGAGGCCAACAGATGACGTGGCAACGCGGGTTGAGAAAATGTACAGCGAACATAGGTAAAGCAAATGTCTCACGTCTTCGTGGTTGGGGTCCGAAAGACTCGTCGACTTGCTGGCTGGCTGGAGACACTGAAGGATATGGCAGTGAACCGTGAACAGTGGCGATCGTGTTGTCATTTTCTATCGAATCAGAATGATTGAAAACACGTGCGTTTGCACAGTTAGACTGTGTTTCGTGTGTTGGCTACAGCAGCATCTTATCTGTTCCCGCCTGTGTAGGTCCACTCCCTGTTCCCGTTGGATATTCACTTATTTATAGAAACGTGTGACTCTGGGGCAAGGCAGCGGTCAGTGGGGCTTGCCTTGCTGTTTAACGCTGAATGATGATGATGATGATGAATGTTGTTTAGAGATGTTCCAGACGAGTAATCGAATTGGGGCCTGGGACACCCATCCCCAAACCTGTTTAGTCATTTGGAGGCACGATATAATACTGCACAATACCAAAACAAACTGCCGGTTTAAACAAACAATGATTATTCGATCACATATGACAAAATCACCAATGTATACAGTGCATATTTTGCAAAGTCTAAAATCTGCGCTGTCTGTCACGCAATACTTTTCGTTTCGCATGTTCCACGGTTAGTTTGGCACGTTGTTTTAACACTTCACGAGTCGGCACCTCGTTGTCACCATTTTCAGTGTCTTCTGAAATTGTAAATTGGTGATAAATTTGTATATCTACTCCAACTCATTAAAAGGACAGTTACAATTAGTAGCAATGGTCAAAGTATTTGTAAGCACAGTAAAATACTAACAAAAACAAAACTAATGTATTTTAACCAAACGGTGCCAAGTGTTTTGTTCACCTGATGGCGTAGGTTCTCTGCTTGCTGTCTCAATCCTTACTGCATAGTTTGGAAGCCTTCTTTCTATGGTTGGTCGGTACTAAAATGGTTTCCAATTAGTAGTATGTTGATGATGACCTACTTCATCCCGTGTCCGAAGGCATTCATTCTAAAAAAGGAAAAGGATATGTAGAACTCAACTTGGTGTTTGATTGCATTTGGTGAATCAAACAATCCGGACTGTGGCTATTCGCTGAGGTCACATGTTTATTATATAAGGAAAGTGTAAACTTGTATATATAAATATAAATATATATATATATATATATAAGCAGGAAGTGGCATCTGGATGCGTAAACGAAATTTGCCCGGGAGCACACGACCGGTTTCGCCGTTATTGTCGCTCTTCAGGTGTGCGTACCCGATGCTCTCTTGTCCAAACATCCACGTACTTGTACATTCCGAATTGATTGATATTTCTCACCAGAATCGAATTTGCAGCATCATAATCAGAAAAGCCGACCAATATATCATAATCCATACAGATTGACAATACATCTCAATTAGTGATATTCGTGATTTTTTCTCGTTTAACCAAGAGGTTAAACAGATAGTCTCATCTACGGGACCGGACGGTTGGCAAAACGAGTCGCGACATGGCATCGAAACGTTGTGTACGATAGATAATGATCCTCAATATCGTCCTAGTAGAACGGAGAGTGTTTTTAAATTTAAGTCAGTATATGATTCAGTTCACGTAAAATTTTACCGAAGCGTCTGCCATTTTGAACTCTTCATCATTCCGATCATATTCTTCCAAATCGGTTTCGAGTTGGGTGTATAAGTCCATACATCGTTCAAGTAGTTCGATTGTGGTCAAACTCAAGAGCAAATCCCTGAGTGCACTGGCCGATTGTCCTCGTTCCCGTCTGGAGGCGACACGAACTAGTAGCAGTTTGTTGTGCAAATGTTCGACCGTTATACGAACTTGTGATTCCAGATCTTGCACACGGCCCAATTCCGCTTGAAGTTCGGTCAAACGTTTCCGTGAAAGATCGGATAATTTGTCATTTTCTGTTTGAATTGCCATTTGCCTGATTGGTACGGTTAGGAGACGAGGTCGTATTTTAACGGGTATAGAAATGGAAACAAATGAGAACGCGAAAAAGAGATTTGTTCTCTTTCACCTTTCCAATCATTCTAATTCGACAGGAATGACAACATGAACAGTTGCGATCCTGTTATCATTTTCTATCGAATCAGAATGATTGAAAAAGTACCTTTGTACAGTTAGATTGTGCTTTGTATGTTGGTTATAGCAGTATTCTTATCTTTTCCTGTCTGTGTACGTTCACCCCCTGTTCGTCTTGCATAATCACTATTTCTATAGAAACGTGTAACTCTGGGAGAAAGATGGTAGTCAGCGGGGCTTGCCCTGCTGTTTAACGATGAGTGATGATAATGACCTTATTCCGTCTGCAAGTCATTCATCCGGATGGGTAAAACGCATGGCTTAAGAGACTCGAGCCCAATCGGCATGGTAACCAGCTGAACACTTTGGTAAAACCGAGTAGTACGTTCACAACTAGCATCACATTCCAAGCGTGTTGACTAGCTCAATTACAAGTTAGCTGTTCGGATGCTTTGTTCACGTCTGAACAGTGAAACATGCTTGCATAACTGAACTGGCTTAAACTGGACTCGTTCGTGAAGGAGAAATGTCATCTGGATAGTTCGGCTTCCTCAGTTGGTCTCATATAGGTTGGAGTGTCGTTATATACATACAGTTTGGCCTAGTTGACATTTATCGATTTTGGGAAGCTGTCAACTCAGTTGGAATTCGATTATCGATAAACGACAATGCAGCGCTATGATTGGCTTATAAAGTTGCCGTTTCAAGCGGAGGACACGCGAAGACTGTCAGTGTTTTTACGGACGTGGGCCTTTTCGTAAGCAAAACAAGATGTGATTCGCTTCTTTCTTCATCATTCACATAAAAAACAATAAACTGGTGAGAAAAAACCCCTGATGCGTCTACTGATTTTGGTCAGTGGTAGATTGAATTTCTTATGTGTGACATTCATGATTGTGACCGCGTGCTAAAGACTCCATGGAATACTGGCGAGGAATTTCCACGGATGACTGCCAAATATTTTCTCCATCTAACCGGCCATGTTCGTATGTGTACGCTTTCAGACGACCAAAGCGCTAAGCAATGAAATTCACAACCCAGGTCGTTGTAGACTACAACAATTGCCGGGAAATATTTCCCTGATATTATAAATCTAAGGTAGAAGTCCAAGTCACATTGTGCTAGACGTGGGCAACTTTTGGTCCGATTAATTCGTTTTCTTGAAATTTGTTCAACTTGTTCCAGCTATCCGGGCATCGAGTTATTCGAGTGAGCCTACCCCATTCTGTCGTTTGGGAAAAATCAATTCGATCTGTTTCATATCGTTTCGTGGTAGATAGTTTTTAGGATTCCACGAAGTTATCAATTTTCGATCTAAATGAGTGTTATACACTAAAAAGGAGATATTTCTTGGATATAATGGAAGAATCTAGGTGTAGGCCAACAGATGACGTGGCAACGTGGGATGAGAAAATGTACAACGAACTTAGGTAAAGTAGGAGTCTAACATCTTCGTGATTGGGATCCGAAAGACCCGTCAACTAGGCAGCTAGAGACACTGAAGGATATGGCAGTGAACCGTGAACAGGGGCGATCGTGCTGTCATTTTCTATCGAATCAGAATGATTGAAAACACGTGCGTTTGTACAGCTAGACTGTGTTTCGTGTGTTGGCTACAGCAGCATCTTATCTGTTCCCGCCTGTGTAGGTCCACTCCCTGTTCCCGTTGGATATTCACTTATTTATAGAAACGTGTAACTCTGGGGCAAGGCAGCGGTCAATGGGGCTTGCCTTGCTGTTTAACGCTGAACGATGATGATGATGAATGTTGTTTAGATAGATAGACTAAGTGGTTATATAGGTTCGCTTCTTTACATTTTGTTTTTGTTCGTGTGGAAAGTTAGCGACCTGGTTCGGAATAAATGAATCTACATTTAGATAGCTTAGGGTATGCTTTTGAGAGTTCCTTTTTTTGCGTCCATGACATATTTTCCTGGATTTATCGTATTCTTTATAATAAAACTGTGGATTTTGGACTGTCTCACTGTGGATTGAGAGTCACTGTTGGCACTTCCACCCATCATTTGGCCTTGAGCACGTCAGTAGGCTCGCTCAGCAGTCGGCCTCTCCATCGAGGATGAAAGGTCAGAGTGACTACTGTAATAGATTTTTAAACACATCTGGCTTGATTAACGCTAGTCTCATGATTTCATACAATGGCCCTGAACTGGGTGAAACTGGTGCTAGATTTGAGACCAATTAAATTGTTGCTACGACCCTTTGGAAAAAGAAGTCCGACTACTGGGAGACGGAAAGGATCAAAGGGAGTTATTTGATCGCAAAAAATGTCATGATGTAACCTAACAACAAACACAGTTGTCACTAGTCACGACGAAATAGAGAAAGTTAATTAGTCTCCCACGGATAACAAAAAAACAGTTTGATATATTTGGTTTCTTTATTCCACACGTAGGACGTCAGTGAACAAGTTCCCACCGAGATTACTAACTTTATGTGGTTAAGTAAAACTCGCTTTTCGATTCGAATAATGCTATTTTTCACAATCAGATGCTCACTTTTCTTTCTGCTCCCTTATGACATGCCTGACTTTTGAATGACAGTGGAAGGGCCATACCCAACAGCCGTTAGGGCCCATTATGTATAGACAGGAGACCGGAAACTGACTCTCACTCTTGGAGTGATTTAGAACCGCACGAATCCTTAATAGGTTTATTGTAATCACAAGCCGGACGCAGGTCGGATGTCAACCAAAGGGAGACCAAATGGGTCATTCAGATACGAAGATTGCATTGAACTCAGATGACAAATAGAGCAAACGGTAATCTGGGGACCTTGTCTGAAACGTGAAAACTCCTAGATCGACAATAAGTTAATCCGAAATCTCGTAGGTGGTATGTCAGAACGTGTGCTAATATATGCTCATGTAAGTGAAAAAAATCCGAACTTCATACGGTTGGAAACTGATGTTCATTGCCCATGTGGCCACGTGATTTAGTGGACTGACAAGACTTCTCCAGGGTCTCGAGCCAAAATGACTGCCGATGTTCCACAACGGAATGGCCGGTTTACTCAAACTAACCTTGTTTTTTAATAGATAGAATCTCAGAAAATGTGTGTAGTTTTTTGGCAATACCGTTTACCATTTTTCATTATTGCTCCGTTTCAGTAAAAGATGAACAACACAGATTCCGTATGTACGTATTTTTTTTTCAAAAAACTTTGATATCAAATTCTAAAAAATAGTTTCATCCAGAAAATATATTTTGTAAGATTTTGATTTGGCCTATCCGTTTCCGTGATCAACATTTAGCTACAATATTGTACCGATCAAGTCAGTTAGTGATCTGAACAAAAATTTATCGTGAGAAACTCGCAGAGTAACGATGGATTATAGTAATTAACACAAGAATCGATCATTGAGCGTTGGTCATAGAAGACCAATATGAGTGATTCGATTTTGTTTAATAAAGGAATATTTCTTAGCTCGACTTGGCTATTGTCTCCAGAGTGAATGAGAACGGGATAAAGAATCGATTGTCGATTGACAAGACGAAGCCATAGCAGACGTTTCTCCCCATTTTTAAGCTCTTAGACAGAGTTAATTTCAGAAGCAATAACAAGTCGTAGATTTCATAACACTCCACAATCTTATACTACACAACGCTCTATTCGTTTGCTACGTCTGCGTGGTAAATTTCTTTTGAACTTGGCCAATCAGCGGTTCAATGTTTTCACTAAATCCGAACAGTTCTGTGCGGCCATCGATAAGCAAACGTAACCAAAAATCGGACGCTAAAAATAGGTAAACAATAAAATTCTGAATAGAATAACATGCACTCTGACTATTCTGTCCGTCACAACGAGACTTCACCTCAACGTAGTGTGACGGCTTGCGTACCTCCATAACCCAACGACCTATACAGATTGATTTATCTCAGGCCGGAGTTCCAGTCATGCATGGAAGTTCAATAGGTATAGACTTGACGAAGTGGTCTCCTAGTCCTCCAAGTCGTGGTTGATCAGAATTGGCATCCGGCAGGCGGTGAACTTCGGTTAGTGAATTCATGTGCGATGGGAATGGAGAGCTCGTCCATGGTAGACAGGAAAGACTGGACCGTTGGGCAGAGCATTTCAAGGATCACTTCGGCTGGCCAGACGCTCACGTATTTAGTCCGACGTCTGGAGCTGTGAATCCTTGGGAGGTGTTACTTGATCCCCCAACGGAAGTGTAAGTGCAGTCGAATATTCGGCTTCTGAAGAGGGGAAAAGCTGCCGGTCTCGATGACCTTCCTCTAGTTCTTTTCAAATTGGGTGGAGAAGTGCTGATGAAATCCCGTACCTCCTTGCTTCGTGATATTTGGAACGAGGAGCGTATCCCGCTATCGTGGGGTGAATCACTGATTATACCCATCTTCAAGAAGGGTACACGGAGTGACTGCAGTAATCATCGTGAGATTAGTTCAATTCCGATAGTTACTAAAGTGTTAGCTTCGATAATGCTGCACCGTTTGACACCGATTCGCGAGAGTAATATCCGCGAACAACAGGCCGGATTTCGGCCAGGTCGAGGTTGCATCGACCAAATATTCACTCTTCGACAGATACTCGAAACATGCCACACGCACCGGCGCCCTGCGATCGTAGTCTTCCTCGATTTGAAAGGTGCTTTCGACTCCGTGGATCGGCCAGCACTACTCAGTGCTCTTCACCAGGAGGGTATGCCGACGAAGTTTGTGAACCTCTTGCGAGCATTGTACTCGCATACCTACAGTCGCGTGAGGGTATACGGTGAACTGTCACGTTCATTCGAAACGACTAGTGGCGTTCGACAAGGGTGTCCCATCTCTCCATTCTTGTTCAATTTCGTCATGGACGAGGTGATCGAAGATGCTTTAGGAACTCTGGAGGATGTGGGAGTGGAACTGGGAAATGGAGGGAAGCTATGTGACCTAGATTACGCAGACGACGTCGTGTGCCTGTTCGAGTCTGCGGACCATGCACAACGGGCACTAGATAGATTGTCGAGATCGGTTGTGCGGTTCGGCATGTGCGTTGCACTTCCGAAGTGCGAAGTACTGTTACAGGATTTGACGACAGCATTGCCGAACTTGGTGCTGAACGGAGAGGAACTAACGACTTAGGACCGTTTCACCTACCTTGGTGGCTGCGTGTCGAACGATGGTAGCTCGGGATTGGAGGTAAGTATGCGCATATCCAAGGCTCGTGCAAATTACGCTGGATTGAAGCGCTTGTGGCGTCGGTCTGATATTTCACTGAAGTTGAAAGGTCGTGTGTACTGTTTCGCAACGCGCTCAGTTCTGATGTACGGTTGCGAGACATGGAGTATGCATGTGGGAGATGGTGTCACTTGGATGTTTTCGACCACGGATTTTTAAGTAGTATGGTTAGGATTGGATGGATAGACGGGGTGAGTTATATAGAGGTCAGGAATCTATTAAAAGGTGTTAATTCTTAGAATACCTTATTTCAGATCATGAAATTTAGTTGCCCAGGCCGGTTGATTTGTCTAAATTAATTTTCTGTTAGTCATTCTCAAACCATTCGTTGCTTACGAGCAGGAATGTTCGGTGTTTTCGTGGACATCTATAATTAGACTAACGATTGACCCTCTGGGCGCTCTTCTGTAGAGCTGTTATTTAACAACCTAGTTAGCTTGACACATGTACCTAAGAGCAATTTCTTAGTCATCCTAATTGCATACCGACAAACTGTCATTCGGAATGGGTGGGTAGAGGTGGATGCGGAAACAGTTCGCTGAAAATATGTGGGTTCTCTTTCCATTTTCCTCACTTATTCCCTATTGGCTAACGGAGGAATGTATGCATGGTCGGACAGATCGAATGCGTTTATGTATAGTGTGTACGAAAGTATACCTTATTAAACGTTACATGTTTCTAATCTCTCCATTTCTCGGCTGAAACTTGTCACGTACCGGAAACTGGCTAAATACGAAATTTTGTTTGGTGCAAACTAGAAAATGATACCACCGAAAATTGGCGTTATCGGTCGATTAATCCGCGAAGAAAACAATACACTGATGGGTTGTGTGGTTGTTCTGTTTTTCGATATAATCTATACAAAATTCTACAAAACTTTGCAGACCATAGAAATGAACTCACATTTCACTAAAATGGTCTCTGCTTGACCATCAAATATCCATAACAACAATAAATAATGCTGCTATCTACGTAACTCAAAGAATCGGCGAGTGGGCCTACAGACAACTGTTTCGTTGTTTTCTTGGTAGAACAATTCGATTTTGTGCGTTCCCACTGCGTCCACCTTGTGAATCTTAGTTGCATTAACACAAATGCAAAAGAAGAAATTTGGCTTAGACATGGTTTGGACGTGTGCATTGGCCTTCCCAACCAAGTTTCGGTACAACATGCAATTTACCAGTTGAGTTAGGAAGCCGTTTCGAGGGATACTTGAGTGATGTTTGTGTGAAGTCGACCAATGACGGGGTGTCAACAAATTTCCGTATTTGGATCTAGTCGAAATTTTGGATTTTGCTGAGTAGCTTTACCCGATGAAGATTAGATTTTACACGAAATTATTCACGATACCGCGTAAACGCTCAGATCGCTTTTAAGAAACTAGTTTCCTAACTCTTAATCTTTCGTCTCGAGTTTAAGTTCCAGTCAAAGTTTGATGCATGTGCCCTGGTGACGTTGATTCTCATGTGAAATGGAACAGCTGTACAATACTTCTCCTCTCACTGCAAACCCCCTCGGGTTGGTTACTGACGAGTCGAGTGTTTAATGATCGTTTAATGAATAATTCCGCAAAACAAACACGACTACCATATCTTGTTTATTGCTGTTCGTATCTAAAATAATGATTCTGTTTCCTATTTAGACATTTTTCTTTTTTTGGAGGCTGCGGAAACATTCAGTGGCAAGTTAATTAGCAAATATTAGACAAGTTCCTAATTATCAAAAAAAATACCAAACAACAAAACAAGAAATGCAAATCGAAATACCGATCCCCCCTCCCTCCTTCGAGTCAGACTGACATGTCTTTCTTCTCCTCGTACGTTGTTCTTGTCAGGGTGAGATCATCCAACAATTTCTTTTGTCTGATTTTCAATTGTTTCACTATATGATCATTTTGTTGTCGAATATCATTCAATTGTGAATACGTTTCTTGTTGTCCTTCTATTCGTGCGACTATTGATTCCAGATCAGACAAACCGGATGCATTTTTTAATTTTTCATGTAGTACAGTATAATAGCTTAGACGATTTTGTGGCTCGGACGTGGTCTCTTCTTCCTCTTCTTCGCCGATAACTTCAACCTGAAATTGAGGATGAAGTGATTACTAGATCACCCTATCAAATAAGATTTGACAAAATATGAAATTTCTGATTTTCAAATGTGAAATGACTTATCGATATGGATCGATGGACCTGTGATAGGATTTCATCAATTCACTTCACCAAGTGTGAAATGGAAACAGTAACCTGGTGGTAGTTAGGTACCAAGAAACATAAATCCTTGGTTAATTAAAAATAATTAGGAATGAATTGTATCTAGCATTTAAGGGGAACATGCTCTGATGCACTGTGATCAAGTTTTTCGATCGAACTCCCAACCTGTTAATATTACTCTATTGTACTGTTTGTGTATGATCCAACTTTCTGCTCTTGTCTCTAATCAAGCCTGAATCGGTGATTCCTAAAATTCGACTGTCTGATGCATGTTACTATTGTTCAACCATAAAAGTGCCCCTGAATTTCCTTTTTCTACAACTAACTGCAGTCCAAATAGACCTAGTTATGGACAAAAGTATTTGCCATCGACCGATCGATGGAGTTGTCTGTTTATGGAATATTCTGTTATTCCCGGTTTCGTGTCACTATCTCCTGCCTAAGGCAATTCAATCCATACATCCTGTCCGTTTATCTGTTCCATGACATTATGCTAGTTCATAACAAAAAATGTCAGTCTGCAGCAAATTAAAATTTGCAAGCACTTTGATGGTCATTGGAATTTTCCTGAATTTGGTCGTTGAACCCCGCGGCTGATCTTAAAATAAAAAACACTAGTTTTCAATTTACTATTCCACAAAGATTAAGAA
The DNA here is from genome assembly GCA_008360955.1 of Fasciolopsis buskii. NCBI lineage: Eukaryota > Metazoa > Platyhelminthes > Trematoda > Plagiorchiida > Fasciolidae > Fasciolopsis > Fasciolopsis buskii. The sequence continues at coordinate 38,545 of LUCM01011292.1, forward strand.
ACACTATTTGTCAAGTTTGTTCCAGTTTTATTTGACAGATCTTACACGACACTTACTGGACCATAATGCTTAAAACCACGTTTCGCATGTTCTGGAAAAACTATTAATCTACAATCCAACCAGATTCGATGTTTGACGTCCTCCAAATGAGAATTGGACGCTTTAATTGTTGCGAATCACTGCAAGGATCGGATTACACAACTCTGGAGATATGCTAGTGTTTAGTTATGCAAATAATAGGACAGTTATGAAATGCTGTACGAACAATTATTCGAACTGGCCGTGTGAACATCGAAATAAGGTTGGTAACGCCTACTACATACAAACTCCAGGTCACTATGGAAATAATCAGAAATAATGAGAAATATTCTGCTTGATGGGTCTCGCGTCAATCAGATTCAGTTTATTGTGTTCAATTCAGCGGCTTAAACCAACAGCGAGATGTCAACTTTCACTCAACAGGGAAGTAGAACAGACGAAGAATGATAACCAGATCTTGAGTGGTAGATCAGAAGCTTCCTCACATTTGCTTATGTCAAGTTCCTGGGCTGAGTTACAGTTATACCGTCTTGTGAATCAAGCTTTTGAGTCGAAAGCTCAAGTCAGTGGTCTCAAATAGAACTCTTTCCCATCGATTGAGCATACGCGAATTACTTCCTAGTATCCTTTTAATTGGGAATTCATATGAAGTCTCAGTTCGTTCGTTGTATACACCATACAAGATGCCATGAGTAATTGCGGTTTGGTACAATTTTCTGACCGCAGGTGTGTTCGAGATTCAAGGCAAAGTAAGTAAGGCAAATGACTTACTCAATCCCATGTTTCTAACTCGTTGGGCTGATTTCAAAGTCATTAACAAAGTTGTACATGCCTAAAAGTCAAGACCAGCCTACTCCACAGTTGTGTTTTTTTGTCATATCGTATGCTACAATGAAAGAATGAATATACATGACGTTCTGATCGCTGAGCTTGGCGTTTAAATCGCTAACGCTTCGTCACTAGTCGAGGTGATATCGTCCGTGTTTGTTCCAGTTCTCTCGGTTGGCTGAACTGTTTGCCTTTCATCCGAGTGTACACAAATAATATACCTCCTTTGCAGAATATAGGTATAGTATAGGTCAACAGACTGGCCTAGTTGGAATTCTCGAAACTGTTAAACATAGATGCATGCTTTGTCTTCAGAACGCGTTCTGTACCCACCCTCTGTAGCCCAGCTACAACTTATCCTGTCGCCCACTTTACGCATATCGAGTAATCTCGTTTCTAAATTGTGAATAACATAATGTTCATGACATAGCGTTGTTGGTAGATGTAATGCGCCAACGTTTCGACTACCGTGGGTAGTCTTTCTCAAGGCAAGATTGTTAAACTTGTCTTGAGAAAGAATACCCACGGTAGTCGAAACGTTGGCGCATTACATCTACCAACAACGCTGTTATTAACAATATATCATTCACAATTAACACCAGTACATAGCGTATCGATTTTTCGATATACTCCTTACATCATTTGGTCCTAATCTCGTTTCTAATCTACTTTGCCATACCTTCTTCAAGATTGCTTCGAGCAAGACAGGTAAACGTGCATTGTTAGACGGAATCCTAGTCGTCAGACGCTTGTATGCAGTCCTGTTAGGCGGTTTTGTACGTGCCAACGACAATCGATCAAACACCGGTGTTTGTTCTTCACCTCAGTTTGTGCCTTTGCCAACACCAACTCTTCTGAAGGTAAAGATGAATTCTACAGGTTATTTCCATAACCACTCCGGATTGTGTGTTCTATGAAGGTTTTGATTACTTTTGGTCATTTTAACAACCGAGTTGGCTGTATAATACAGATAAAAAGGTAAATCAGAAATCCATTTTCTATTTCACAAAATGGATCCACTGACGGCCTACGTTGATGATGTCATCTCGATGGCGATTGGACAATTGAGAACAAATCATCAGGCTCGGCAACTAGAATTCTACGACAAGCAACAATGTGAGCTACGACCAACATAAATGTTCAAATCCATTGAAATCACATAAAACTCTATGTCGCGTGGGTCTCGGGAATCATGGAGTTCTTTCGCTTCAGTTAATCTGTTTGATCCTCGCAAATCACTTCCCGCGGGGAGCCAAATATAATAACATGTGACAACCTTTGAGATGTCGGTCAATCGGAAGTTGGCAAAACTACAACAAACTGTGATGCTGACGGAAGTGTGGAAATGTTGTAAACATCAGCAATCGACATAAATTCTACTGGATGATTAGAAGTCAGGTTTGAGTGATATGATGAAAGGATCTGACGATTCATTACTTCTTTTCTTGAATCTTTGGGCGAGCATTTTATGATGAATTTCAACTGGCCCATTTTCATACGGGAGAGTTCATTTACAGTGGCAAACGAAGCAATTTAAATAGGTGTCATTCATCCATCAGAAACGGAGCTCATCACAAAGATAGATATGAAAAACCTCAACCAAACTGAACTTTTGACTTCCACTTTTGGAGGTGATTTGGAATTAACAGCATTGAAGTTAACTCCTGTGGCCGTTTGAGAACAAGAGAAAATATCTAGGAATCGGTGATCCTATCGACTGACAAGAAAGTTGATTGGTCCTCATGCGAAAATCACTGAGGAATTAGTTTGATAAGTACCTCATGCAGACAGCTCGTGGGTCATTATCATCTAGTACTCGTGAAATGTGTGCGTGCGGAAATCGAGCCGCTGTCCGATCCAGCCAGGGTTGTATTGATCATATCTTTTCCGTGCGATGGATGTTGAAATAACAGATGCACCTCTGGCAGACCATGAACATCGTGATTTTTGTTTGAAAATCACCATTCAAGTCAATCGATTGTGATCTTCGGTCATTCCCACTCCATACCAAGTCACTGAGATTCATCTCTTTCCAAATTCCTGTGTGTACACGGCCAGGGTCTGGTGTGTGCTTCACCCGAATTCCTCGCAAGGAACACGTCTCATCTGGCTTCCTACCTTTCATCATTTATTCTCGCATTCATTTCGTAATGGTAATTAACCATTATGGAAATTGTCGTTTCTGCAAGCGAGACCAGCTGGGTTGATATTTACTCAAACTGCAAATTGTCTGACTTTGAGTGTGAGGATGATGTGCTACTGAGTGAGGAGTGAAATAAGTCGCAGTTCTTTATCGATCGTCTGGCTGTGTTTAAGATGCGCTTTACATCTTCAACGAACTGGAGGACTGAAATGGCCCAAAGCTTAACCTCCTTCTTCGAGGAGAATAGCCGAGCAAAATAGATCATACTTATTATTTCGAAAGCTACTTTTCACCAGGTGACCCCGTACCCGATGAAGTGTTTGCGCATATTATGAAGACTCGATTGGCATTTACTAATTCGACGTAGCTGTGATGCCTAAGTACGACGAAAGCTTTGGACATGACCTACAGAGCTTGACTACTTGGTACATGTTGGTAATAGGAGTTTGCATGTTTTCATGAAATAATTCACCATATGATATCATCTCGCAAATGACCATTAGGAAACCATGGAAGTACTGTACAGCTGTTTCATCCTTGTTGGGAATCATCAGCAGTGCATATCCACCGCGCCCGAACCGAGAGGCAGACCGGGACAAACAATTATTTCTAGTCAAACGCCCTACCCATCAGGATACCGGGTAGGTTGCTTGCAGAGATGTCCTTAATCAGTAGGGTTCGATTGCTTGCGCTAGCTGCCCGTGGCCATGCAAATCAGCGACGGATAGGTGCAACATCATCATGTGGTGAAGTTCAACAAATCATTCAGAGCCTGTCCGGTAGTGTAATGGCTAAGGCGTTCGACTCAGACGCGCTCGTCCCGGGTCCGCTTCCCGGTTGGAGCGCGGTGGATATGCACTGGTGATGATTCCTAACAAGGATGAAATAGCTGCACTGTTTCCATGGTTTTTTAATGGTCAGTTGAGCGATGATATCACATGGTGAATTATTTTATGAAAACATTCAATCTCCTGTTACTAGCACATACCAAATATATATGTATATATATATATCCTGTTTGCTTTTGAGTCTAACACCTTCCTTGGGTTGTGATATCATTTCGATAAACACACTTCACTGTGCAATAGCAACAGTCCTAGACATAAGGTGACAGCAGACACCGCAAAGACTCGCGTCGAGTAGTGTTTTTATAATCTGTGAGACATTTACATCAAATTCAGATCCCTTGAATAGGTCATACGGGGCTCCAGTGATATAACTCGACGTGACGACACTTTGAGCATTTTTAACAAGTTCTGCACCTCGGGGCACCCAAATTTCTTTATTGCTTGACCATTGGCGGTAGACAGCAATTCCCTTCCGTCCAGCAAATTACCGTTACATACCTCACGAGCTATTGATCATTCTCCCTCCACCATATGCACAGGTCCAAAGTGTAATAAGAAGTATGCACGTGACTTTTCTCCATACAAGCAGCCGAGGCCTTAGTAAGCACCGAATCTTGTCACGTTTTACCATAAAAATAACTTTGTTATCGACAAAGACGATAAGTCATGTTTGAATGTAGCACATTTGTACAGAACCAATATGATCCCAAATCAGTTAACACAAATTCACAATTGTGCAACTGACTGTGATAAACCCGTGGAATATGGCAACTATTGCAGTCATCAAACCGTTGACATTATCCCTAATAGCCTAATCAGTTCGCACATACTTAACTGATACTTTAGGATGGTGGTATAACCGAGCGTGTATTGATTTCCGGGTATCGTATTCTATTTTCATTTAGGACATTTCAAGTCGGAAAGTTTTTACCATTTTATATCGTAGATAGACGGTCAGATGATGTGACACGCGACATCAGGTATAAACGACCAGTTGTGGAATTGTTTGTGTTGAGTTTTCCGTTTTCCAAAATACATGTTTGCAGCGATATCGTATTGATTATTTTCCTCTATAAACAATCATAATGATCGACCAAATCATTTAGGAGACAAATTTGACAAGAGGTCAGTCAATTCAAATTAGTTGTTTCAATGTTTGTCAATACTTTGGTGATGGGAATAGTCCAGAGGGACAAAAACGGATGGAATATGATCAATAGTTTGGATTCGATTTCGGCACGTTTACACGTGTTCGGATAGGTATTCGCGTGCGTGGATGCATACGTATGTACCCATGGGCATGTCTGTTACCTGTTTCTGGAGTTTATTCACAGATTTTGATCGCCGGATCTTCGTGCATATATCGATCGCTAATGACAAAATAATGGCGCTTTTGGTTTAAATTAACAGTAGACTCGTTAGTCCAAGAGTAGAAATTCGATAAATTGCATTACATAACAAATTTGGAATCTATTTGTTGACCAATATTGGCGGGAGATATGAATTCATGCACTTAATTTTGTTTAATTATCCTAACCTATATGGGTTCGTAAGTAAGACTGAATTCCAAAACTGAGCTCACTTTTTACCCGTGCCCCGGTAGCACCCTGTTTGCATTGCATTAAGAATAAACATTAAATCGTAATTACAAGTTATGCATGTCTAATTTCGACGAGGGAACTCTAATCATAGGCCAATTTGGATGAAATTACAAAAGCATACAGAGATGGCAAGGCAGGCAGAGAGACAGAGAGATGTGGTCTGTCACCACTACAAATTTGTAATATAGTTGACGATTTGATAATGAAGCAACTCCCAATGGGGACCAATGACAAAGTGCTAGGGAATTTTAGAAACTGTCGAATAAGCGGTCCCATTTCTAGGTAAAATAGGGCGGTTCGCTATCAACTACGAATGAGTTATTAATTACAGTACGGTACACAACGAGATTGGTACTCACGTCAAGTTTTCGAAGTTCTTGTTCAAACTGAAGTGAAAAGATAGGGGGAAAAACAGAAAAAAGCAATATCCAGGGGGGGTGAAACATTTGGGTGGGTCTCATTTCACTCAGTCCGCACACACAAACAAATTGCTGTCTTCGGCACTAGTAATTACTAATCGAGTACACATGAGACTGGTTCAAGCGTTTTAGGAAAAGTGTTTGAAATTACCTAGGTAAAACAAACTGTCAAGTAGAGTCGGAGTTTGTAATGAATGACTATAGTAACAGTGCCCAGGGATTAATAATCACTCTGCACGAATCGAATCCTTTCAGATCTTCATAAAACTATCTTCTTAGCCTGCGTTAAGCACACAAACTGCTTTTTTGTCACTGGTTTTATACTCCACCTTGATATAAAAACAAAGGGAAATGGTCACATCATTATCAACTGAGTAATCTCGACACGCATTCCAAATACCCCTTTAATAGGTGCCAGCGATTACCCGTAATTCGATATCCAACGACCTCATTTTGACAGAATTCCACCATTGAATGGCTCCAAATCCACGGAAACGCGTAGAGTGCTGACGAACAGTAAACGCGATCATAGTTATGAGTTTTGACCATTTTTTGGAATAAATCACAATGGAATCGTTCAAACTGCTCGTTGCTCTTTGTCATACCTAGTGACTGATAACATACAACAATGTCCCTGAAATCTTATCGTTTGCTAGATCCCGGAGACAGCAAATTAGCCAAATTTTGTGGCAACTTAAAGATACCTAGCCAGTATAAGTATATTGCACTTCTGAATTTCCGGGTTTAATCACAAATCGTGGTGATTTTACTTGAATCATGCAACCTGGATCCACAATGACTGGAAAGAAGCCAATCCGATGCTCCAAGCAAATAAGGGTTGTTTTGAAATTCTCGTCACGGGGTCGTGGGGTATGGTTTCAACCGTTCGTATTTGGCTCTCCCTAAAATGTATGTACTGTACTGGGTATAAGCTTTCATGTGCGCATGTATGGAATGGTGAAAGAGATTGGGTGATGATCTTCACTTGTTCGATGTGGTAATATGTATGGCAAATGAAAGATATCCCAATTTGTATCTATACCCGGGAAATATTAGCTATTTACTGGACCTTGTATCGTGAATGGCTTGCAGCAATTCTAGATTAGTGAATGAAAGAGAGGCGATTGACCGAGTTAACAGAATTCGAACCGGGTATGGCGACTTCAAGAGCTCACCATGTTGAAGACTTGACAAATGCCGATCCCGAAGAACAGTACAATTAACTAGAAAGTGGATATCCCCTGGGGCCACTATATTAAAATAAAAGGCACCAGCATAATTGCGGTCAGATGAGTAACATTTTCACTTACCATGGGCATCTTTTGTGGAACAGGCTTTTCTCGTTTTGCTTCCACCAAACGCCTCATGCTTCCGATTTCCAATTCTCTCCTCTTTCGATGCGCGTAGAATAATTCCTCGTGACGTTGCAGTTCCGTTTTTGTCTTGTCCCGAATTAGTAAGGCATCTTCATAGATTCGACGAAGTTCATTCAATTTCCGAGTACATCTTTCGATTTCAAACTTTAATGCATCTAGGGTATTCAAATATGTGGTACTTTCCTATGCACGAAAACAAAAAGAAAAAGGAAGAACGTCAGCCTGAGGAATTTTTACAAGACGCCGTTTTAAAATGATACTTCCACCATAAGGTTGACTATAACGCTAGTCTCCTTAATACAATTAGCTAACCAGACGTCGTAGGATAGGAATCGCGCAGAATAATGCAGCAAGTCGTCTCCTGTCTCGCGTCCTATTCACGGCAAGCATGAAAACGAACGTGGTTGCTGAAAGATGATGTAATAAGAATCCTATCGATCCGATTCTTTGTGAGACAGTTTCGCATGCAGTACCCAAATTCTAGTTTGAAATCGGAGAGTATGAAAAAACTATAATTTAATAAAATCAGACACGTTAAAGCGAATCATTGATAATATATATTCGCCGTCACTCATTTGGCGTTTGGAATCGGAGGCGAATGATTTCCAACAATAACGGTTTCTACCGAAATGAAAACTGTTTCCATGGTTCTTCAATTGTGAACTATATGTGAACATTGTGCGATGACTAGTCTAACTATAAAAAATATTCTATCGTTCAAATTCCGCGGTTATTGTCCACCAGAACAGAAGGTTCACGAGTGTCGGCTGTCGAGAATGTTTCCCCAAAAATGACCCGGACGAGAGGGTTAACAATGTCAGAAATATTATGAATTCTAACGATCATTATGATATTGTTAATTCAATTTCTACCTCTAACAAGGTCGTAATGCAAGCGATAACAATCAGTCTGTTTATATGTTCGATACACGACAATATGTGACGATTCGCAAATCGGGGAGCAGTCCATTAAGATCAACTCTTCTCCGGAGCCGATAAGTTTGCACACAAGCGGTCCAATTAAACGAATGACATACAGGTGAATCGATAACATCGATCGATTCCAATTCTACGAGTATGGTCACCACAAAGAGGTAACAATTACCATTCATTTTCAAATTTAATCTTCAAAAGAAGAAACTTTGCATTTGACATTTACCTCTTTCAATTTATTATAAATTGCCGAATACGTTTGTCCAATGTGTACAGCTTCGGATTGTTTGAGCATAACTTTTTCAATTTTGTTCTCGGTTATTCGAACTGCTTGCATGTTTGCACCACCGCCGTGACTTGTCACATCCTGTTGTTCTTTTTGCAATTCTAACATAGCCGCCTCGACTTCCATCGTTTTCAGATGTTCCTTTTTCACTCTGAATGAAGGATAACAAGTGAATCCAAAATTAGACAAATTTATTAGAAAAATCTTTTTTGAATCGAACGACATATTTGGCCAAAATATGTGAGAAAACTTCCGGTTCGAAGAATAATCTTATGACGTTACGATTGAAAACTTAGCTATGATTCACTCACGAAATTTGTGGACGAAATATGAATTCAGTGACTGGATCAATGTATTCCTTCTTCAGCGTTGTTTTATTGAATATCATACGTTTCTAACTACTAAAAAGAATAGCATTCAGCGGAAGCAGTGCAGGCAGAATTGCGCAGTGGTTGTTGACTGGGATTGGGGAACTCGTAATTAAGTTAAAAAAGAATACATCACCAACTGGATTAGCCCTGCATGTGGGAAATCATCCTTTGTTACTGTCATTATCGGTGGACTGGACTGGACCTAAGCCGAACCTTATCCGCAGGGTGCAACAATTCTAGGATGTGAATGGTTCTTTTACTCGGAGAGTTACAGCTAACGAGGCGGTTCCAAATCGGACGAAATGTACTCCAGCATACAGAAGACTCGACTGCCGTGTACCAACTTGTGACATCTTTGATGTCAGCTCGACATCCGTCTATCGATCACAGGTCGAGTTTGCACTGCAGCGATAAGATCGGTCGTGCCGTACGGATAAAAAAGAAGATATGCGAAGAACTGGTATTTGGATACCGATATCTGCACAGAATTGCCAGGATATTTTAGAGAATTTTCTTAGTAACTCATAACTAAAAAGCAGAATACTGGATCACATAGCTCAGTTGATCGAACGAACAGTGCATTTGAGTAGATTACTGTGACTGCCTAATGTGTTATCATTTGTTGGCGTGTAGCTCATGGGAACTGATGGACGGGTACTGCTAGGGGGTCCACTTGCCAAGCAGAATAACGATTAGGGTTCTCCACCAAAGCGTTTGGTTCTGACAAGAACCTGACCGCAAGGCAGCGGAGTATAGCTGAGTGGAAGCCCATCAACTACTTTGTCAGATTTGTGCCCATTGACTTTCCAGGCATGATTGAATCTCCGGCTTGAGATAAGCCATCTTTTATGGCTCTTTGGGTCATAGAAGAACGCAAGCCGTCACACCATATCAAGGTGCAGTCTCTTTGTGACGGCGTGATGTGTCATGCCTATCCGCAAATCGACTTCGTCGATTCACGCCATGTACCGAGGTAGGTAGCGGTTGAATGATAGCCTAAGGTGATCAATTCACGACGTGGAGAACAGATATAAAAATTCTTGTTAGTGAACTATCTCCGGTTGTCCCAATTGGACAACCGTGTTAGGGTCCACACGATTCCCCATTGTTATATCTAGAAGATTTATATACTATGACCAAAAGTTACAGTCCGCGGAGTTCTCGCGTTGGAAATGTTTACGCCTACTTATAACTTTTTCAACTTAAGATCTTTAATTTCTACTCCAAGTGTTCCAAAATAGCAGCCGTAAACAAGACGAAATGGCAACTGGTTAGTAGTTATACAAAGAGAACTGAACTATTTACAGTTTTTCACTATCTTATTTCCCGTGTTTCGACTCGTACACGTTTAACAACCCAGCGCAGTGCAATGTTTCGTCGCTATCCGATTCAACTAATGTTGCAAATTCCATGAGACAGCTTTTCTGGTGACTGTACGAATAGCACACCCCGGCTTTGACAAAGTGAATGCGATCCATTCAGAATGTATTCGATAGGAAACTAGCCAACCGAAACCTACCCAGGACGATTTTTTTTACGAGTTCGCCGTGAGAAGCGATGCTGATTAAGGGTTATCCGTTTTTGCTTCTAACATTTTCGTCTGGTTGGGTATGGAAATCGTTCTACCAGCATGCATTGATATTTGTTCAAGAATTAGAATATGCGGACGATGCACTATTGATCGAGGATCCAAGCAAATTGTAAATTTTCCTCGATCGTCTGAACAATAGAGGATGTATTTTTTGGATGCGTTTTGTACCCTTCTCAGGAGCAAAGTGGCACGTAGTTAAATCTTACTTTTGCAGGAAAGAATATAGGCAAAGTGTTTAGGTTGAATTGGTTGAATACTTGCCTCTTAACAGATATTCGTATACTGAATAAAGTGTTCGGCATATAAAGAAGGCTTAATTGGCATTTGACAACTTAAGACATTTGTGGTGTCAATACGAAATCTGACTGTCGATCAAAGTTAGCTTTCACGGCAACGATAAAATCATTCCTGGTTATGTCATTTCGGAACAGCCTCCACGTAAAAGGACATATAAAGACGTTTGATGTTTGAATATCATTGTCTGTGTATGATTGTTCAAATAGCGTAAGGGAATTTTCTAAAGCAGTTCTGAGTTTAAGCACAGATTTTTGAATGACAGAACTGAATAGATCACACGGGTATGGAATATGAAAAGATTAAATCGGTTGGAATATGTGTTGCCCGTGCTTGCAAACCCATTTATCTGTTCACGCCGTTTTTAGAGATGGAAGATGAACCGAAATTATCAGGTCACGTGGCGATGAAAAGATATATAATCTTTGACAAATGGATTGCCGTTAGTAAGCTGAGTTAAATTACTCGGTTATGAAAAATGATACATCTGGAGATCTTTGGTGACACTCTTTGATAAGGCAGTCAGTAGTATTTATGCCTTCTTAGTGTTCGTGATTTCCTACAGTAGTTTTGATTTTTCTTTCACTATTATTCGTTGTTCGGCGATACCAATTAAAACCAAGCCATGTTTTGTACACACCGAACTTGAATGAGTTGTAAAACCAAGTTGCGTTTTGCCCGGGAAATCAATCAATAGCGACTCTCCTAGTGCTATCTGACGGCCGTGAGTCTAACCAACCTAATCCCAATACATGATACGCTTCATAGAATAGGTTAAAACACGACATATCGAGAGAAAACTACTCACGGTTTCTTCTTTAAACTTTCTCATTACACTACACATTCATAACCGGACAAAAAATAAATAACCCATATTAATTTGAAGTTCTATAATAGTTTCAGTGTAACTGAAATTACCAACCAGTTGAAACGTCTTCTCACGCACCTTGTTTGATGTCTCAGCAAATTTAGACTGTTCATTTTCTTCGAAACTTGTTCATCAAACAAATGAACCATGATCTAATTCGTGCAATAAAAAAGATTGGATTTGCGTAAGACTCTATCAAGCTAAAATAAACGGGGTTTTCTAGTGTTGCGAAATATGGACACAAATGAGCCAACCTGATTGGTGAATTCCGTGTTCAACAATTTTTCATTCGAATTTATCACAAAATGATGATCTGGAATAGATCCTTTGATCTAGAAAAACAAAAAAAGAATTAAAAATTTGCTGAACACCGTGCACACTACCTACTCTTTCGTATTCCACTATCCTTGCTCGTAGTTCTTTGTTCCGCTCTCGTAATCGATGTGCTTCAGTTTTGGCCTCCCGTAGGTAACGGTATGAATTTTCGTAGAAAGACTTCGTTTCGCCATCTAATTTTGATTGCGTTGGGTCGATTCAAAAGTGAAATTTATCGTAAGAAATTAATTCACGAGAATTCAAGTGAACGCAATCACTTGGAAATACCTTCGTACAGAAGCTCAAACTGCTGATCAGCAGTCGATCAAGAATAAAACAATTTCTCGGAAGCATGACGGGCACCATGGATCCCAATGAAGAGTAAGGGCATGTGGCATCAACTATATATAAACATGTATATATATGTATATATAGAGGGTCGGCAGGTATACCTAATACATGTCCAAGCCACCGAAGGCAATGTACAGCGATTATCTCAGTTAGAAGATGACTGTCTGCATCCGACACACGACGACGCGTTCTCGTAATTGCCCACCGCTATTCCCACCAGACTCGAGAAATGCTTCGGAGGCATCGATGGTCGAGAACAGAAAGTTACAGGGCATTCTCAACGCAGATGGATCGGGTCTCGTAACCGTAAAGATGAACACTACAAACTGCGGCACTGTCGACCCTTCCCTTGAGAGAAAGTTGGGTGTCGTAGCGTTGCCACAAGTGTAGGAGGTTCGCAGAAACATCTTTAACTTTCTCAAATTTTGATGTGACCTGCCGCCGAATATCGCCACGTTTGATCGAACACCCGAGTTGCTTGAAACTACTGACTACTTACTGATCGCCATAGGGGGTGAGTGCAGGCGGACACTACTGCCAGTCCTGAAGAAATATCTTGCATTTTAAAATTGCAAAATACATGCCGTATCGAGGTATCGCAGCCCCTAAAGATCTAACGCGCATTGCATTACCTGTGCATTGTCGCTCAACGAGGCAATATCACCTGCATAGTCTAAGTCAAAACTCTGTTCCCTTGGAGGAGTTCAACTCCATCGCCTGAGAAACCAGATAAAGCGTTCTCTAAAACATCCTCTGTGACAAACTGGAACTGAAATGGGATAAAGCGCAGCCTTGTTGCACTCCAATAAAGACGACAAAGGTGCTGAAAGCTGGCAAAAAGCCCTTACTTTACCCAAGGTGTGACGGTAAAACTTTTTGAAGACCCATACATGCTTCTCAGACACTCCATTTCCCAACAAACATTGTCATAGTTCGAACCTATAGACGGGGTAGAAACGGCACGAATGCCCAAGAACACAATGACCAAAACTGCCTGTACCTCAAGAGTCTGCTCTTCACCCAGGCTGTACAACCTGCTAAGAATGATGGACGAGAGCGGCTTTGAAGCTTTTGAGGTTAGGCTAATAACAGTGTGGTCAGAGCATTCACTGCATCAGCCCTTTCTGAAGACGGGAAAAACGACTGACTCATTTCCCCCCCCCCCCTACGAGAAGCAGACTTCCTTGGAGTATCAGGTTTTCGAGAATAAACCTTGAAATTCTCTAACCAGTTCTACTTCCCCATCTTTAAATAGAACTACGGAAAGCCCATCGGATATCAGCGCCTTAAGACAACCTAAGGCTTGGATTTCCTAGCGGATCGCCGCTATCGTGGGTGTATCTGTTGTAACAGACAACCACATGCTTGTCGGAATAGCTCCGAGAAGGGTTGACGTTGGAAGCCGGCTAAATTCTGCGTGAAGGTGATCCCCAAACGTACAATACATAACAATGCACCACTACATGTTGTAGATAGGCTAACCGTCAGGTTCACTCACTGTTTCGTGGACCCAATGCTTTCTTACCGGTAGCTCGAACGAGATGAATCAGCTTGTTCCATCTCCAAAGCTCGCTAAGACCACCAGATCTCGCAATCCATACGCAGGCTTGCGTTGAGCTCAGGTTTCGTTAAGAGCTGGGGTGGATTGCCGTGCGTCAAAATGACACAAAGCTTCAGCGGAAATCTAGGGCGTCACAACGTGGCACTTGGATAGCTGCGTCACTCTAAAACCGGAAAAACCAGAAGCCGCAGCCTTAGGAACCCCAGAAAGGCGCAGATAAAACTTCACGGAAAGACTAGATGAGGTTGTCAGTCTTGAATGCGAGTCTCCGGGATAAAACACACATCTATTTATGATCCGAAACGAACTAAATCTTCGAAATGCTTTTACCACTCCTGTTCTATCTTGGAAAAGTCATACGAATTCGGAAAACGCATACGCTATGTGAATTCTGTAACCCGGTCACGTGTCTTTACAACCCAGCGTGAAATTTTATCATCTGTGATTACACTGAAGATATGTACATTTTTTTCAAACCATACCATAGCTGTTTAGAACAATTCCAGGCTACTAAACGCTCAGACCCGGTGGCCAGACCACAGAAAAACCTGTATTAATAACTGTGATTCGAGTATACGATACTAATCACGATCATTAAGGTGGTTCTAACTTCAAGTGTGTTAATTGAGACACTCCCATCCTTTTGTATTATTCTGAAACGATAGCAGTGACCGTTTCACAATGATCGCGACAACTCACGAACTGCTCTTACTGAACATGATACATGCAACCCATATTTCAATGTTGAATAAAAATTGCCACCAATTGAGCGTATACGTTCACAAGATGACAAGTGCCACGATGAAATAGGCGCGTATCTAACATGAACATCCGAACCCATTAGTGAAGAATTTGAATCCCAAGGCTAATATTTCGACAAATCGGATGACAGAGTTGTGCGAGCCTTCTTAGCTCGTATCTTGACCAACAGTTAGGCGACAAAACTAGAACGTAACCTCCGTGGCAAGCTCTTCGAAAGCCTTCTACACATTAAGCACTAAGGCGACAAATTTGTCACGGCCAACCGCGGTGAAAATGTTCTGAATTTACTCGTTATCTAACGTGCCATTCACCCGGACGAAAAATACTCGTCGAAGCCAAAAACGAAGAGAATGTGTCCTTCCTGGATGTTAGAAGCTGAATTAATGATAATATAATACAAGCATCTCGTCAAGAAAACATAGCGATTAAGTTTTATTTACATTTCACCAGGTTTTTTGACGTTTACTTCAAATTGAAACTAGTGAGGAATATTTGAGACTGTGCTAAGTAAATACCCATAAGCGATAACCTCAACTATGAAAACAAAAACACATACAATTCGAAAATAAACTGGAGGATAGGTATGACGTAACCTTTTTTGTTCTAGATTGTGCTCTGTCATCAGTTGATGCCATTCTGAACGCACTAATCTATCTACTTACCTATAAGTCGAAGTTTCGACTTCATTTCATCCATGACCTCCAGCATCGGACGAGCCATAGACCGCTGCTTTGTCCCCAATTCTTCTCCTTCATGTGCGAGCAAACGCACCGGAGATCGTGTTTTCGGAATCATCGAACTCATTGAGCCCACACAAATGAGATATGCAAAAAATTGGGCTTAAAGGTCCATTCAACTGCAGCTCACAACAGGAGTGCACCGCACATACTAGTGGATATCGAACCTGAAATTCGAATCTAGGATTGGCCAGCCACTGCTCACGTGTAACGTTTATATCCAATCATTTACCTATTGGGTTGTTTCTTCGAGTTTTGATGACTTCGTCGTCCGGATTCAATCTTGAATATAGGTGACATTGTTATTTGGATTAATTAAATTGATTGTGAGCACAGTTTCTCAGAAATTGGGAAATATTTGGAAATTACCACTTGAAATAGAGTATCCACGGAAATTTTAATTAAACTAACATCACTTCTCACTTCGTTTGCCGATGTGATTTTATCACCATTCTTCAACAGGTTTGTTGAAGAAGACATCTCAGTGTTTCGTCTTGGGAACCTCATTTATTAGTGCAATTCCGGCAATGTTCCGTTTTTCATTTAGCAAAATAATGCATTCGCCAGCACTACTACGTGGGATTGGTTGTTGAAACACGATGTGCCTAAAAGTATGTATTACCCATCAAATCACTCTACTGCCATAAGTCCGGATGAATAAGGACCTAGTGGATTTTTATCAAGGAGTTTGGATGGAGTTTCGAGTAGAACAATTTAGTGACCAGTTTAGTTCGCCCACAGCCACAGTGGGCTCTCCACTCACACATGCAAGTGGACCAATGCAAGTGAATACTAGTCCTCCATCGGAAATGGAGGTGATGGGGAGGATAGGTAATCTCAAAAGCTATAAGATAGACGGCCTGCTGGATTGTCACTATCCTTCTTCAAGGTTGATGGCGAAGTGGCAACATGGAGTTAACAAAACTCCCAGAATCAATTAGGGGAAGGGTAGAAATGCCTAAGGACTGATGTAAATCGGTGATAGTACCGATTTACGGGAAGAATAATGGATCCTCCCGGATAAACCACAGAGGAAATAGTTTAGTAAGCATTGCATCCAAACTACTCCTGGGCATTATCCTCAGTCGTTTATCTGATACTTATGAAAGATGCATGCGCGAAAATCAAGCCGGTTTCTGTTCAGGTCGAGATCGTATTGATCATGTCTTCACCCAGCGTCAGAGCGTAGAACATAGGCGCATATTGCGTAGGCCGAAAACTTGCATCTTTCTTGTTTTGAAAGTGATGTTCAACTCAGTCGATTATGTGGTTCTTTGGCGATTCCTCTCAGTGAAGGGTGTGCCGGAGAAATTCATTTCATTTATCCATTCTGAGTATGCAAACAGCCGAAGCCAAGGTTGTGCTTACGGAAATCTCTTACCTGAGTTCAGCTCGAGAAGTAGTATTCGTCAAGGTTGCTCCTTTTAACCTTTCCTATTCAACATTGTCATTGATATGGTAGTGGAGATAGTCCTATCCTCATGGGATAATAGTGAAACTGATATTTGCTCAGACGGGAATCTGGTTGACTTGGAATGTGCGGAAGATGCTGTACTGTTGAGTAAGGACTTAAGTCCATCCAATAGTATATATATGGTTGATATACATTTTGCACCCTCGACATGTAAAATACTGTTGTAGGAGTGGATTAGCTCAAAGCCGAACTTTGTTCTTGCAGGTGAATACCTGGAAGAGGTGAACAAATTTAGCTACTTGAATAGAGGCGGTCATGCATCAGATGAAGTGTGTTCGCGCATACGCAAGGCCCGATTCGCATTTACCAACTTCAGGCATCTGTGGTGTCGGTGTGACATCCGGTCATCGATCAAAACTTCCAGTATACACGATACTGGTGAGGTCGATATTGCTGTACAGCCCTGAAAACATGGCCGTTGAGAACAGAAGACACGCGAAGACTCGGTGTATGAGCACCCTGTTTTCACAACAGTGGCAGAATTTAGTGGGAGACTTTTGTGAGTAGCTCAGAGGTTAGATGATAGGTAGTAGGTCCAAGGTTTTAGTCTTTCAAACAGGCACTGAATCGGAAAGGTTTGAAGTGTTTTGGGACATGTTTTGCGCCTACCCACAAAACAACTGCATACCTTGTTGTACACTGTTCTTCGAGGCAGATAACGGGGTGAGGATGGTTCAGGGTAGCCAGTCGATGACAGGCAGAAAGCATGAAACCTTTAATCAGTGAGCTGGCTCATATAGATGCAATTAGACTACCTGATTGGAGTCCATGTGTTCCTCGAATCAATAGTTGGAGACGATGGGTGATATGGCTTGATTCTCCAGTCAGTTGCATTCTTGGATTCGAAACCTTTCTTCTTCTGTATAGTTCTTCGGCCTACCGTTTTGCCGTCTGTATTCAATAAACCTGCTTTTTCACTTTTGAGGCAGCAACGTTGTTGCAAGCAACGTGGTTGTGCAAACTGTAACTGAGCTAAAACTGTCTCCCTTTGTTATTTTCAGTGAAGTTTGATAAGAACGTCTTATTTATCTGTTTGTTTTTAACTTTGCGATTGACGATGTCCTTAAGAGATCGGCTGAGTGCCTCTTGATCTTGAACTGCTTTCTATTTTTTACTTCCTTTTTATTAATGAAGTAACAGTGTTCACCATTTATCAGGAAGAGGGCCGTAGCCAACAGAGGACTGCCAAATGGGGAAGTTAACTGGCGGTGGGAGGATTCGAACCCGCTACCTTCACGACCTTATCCGCTTGACCACGGATGGCCGGACCTTGGACTACCACCAAGACCTGAAATTATGGACTTGAAGTACGCTGTCGATGCTATGCTTCCCCGTTCTAACTTCGGAGCATCTCAACTTCTCCTAAAGTGCCTGACCATTGATATGGCAAGCAATTAGTACCGTCAAAGTGCCAGGTTTTACTTTAGGAATGGACAGTGTCTATACGTGGATTGCACTTGGACAACGGAAGACTTGAGATTGCTGAAAATTTTGTTCATCTGAGAAGCTGTTTCTGGAAATGGCATTACGGAGGAGGAAATATCTACGCGTATTTCAAAGACCAGATTACTTTTTCCCAGGTCCAAGCACTCTATCAGTCTATGGAATTGCGTAATACCACCATGTGTCCCTAATGGTTGTGAAATATGATCACTACCAGTTCCGGACGTCCGTTGCCTGACCGCGTCCGACGCCCACTCTTTACGCAGTATCACACATGTTTGTTGGGATCAACTGGTCAGTAAAACTGATGTGCGCAGATGAGTGTTAGGCACGAACTAGTCCTCGTTGGATTGGACTATGGTGCGAAACCGCCTCCGATGGCTTTGTTTTTTTCCATCAAGAATGCTCGCTCAGAGCGTGTATTTTCATGCGTTGCTTTAGCTTCTTGGGCCTACCTAGAAGAAAGAGAGAGCTGATCAATAAATGAGTTGGACCAGATAAATGAAGCAGTTTATCAAGAGAAGGACCCCAGGTTAAAACAACAGGGTTCAACAGGATCACACATGTACTATATGAATACAAGTGACGCCGATTGTAGCGCATTCAAAAGTTTCTACTGTAATATCTTTATGAATCTGGGACTTACTTGATGTGAAAAAGCATCGGTGAAAGAAACCATGAAGTTATTTGCAGGTTTCCCCTTTTACCGCAGCTTGTAGTCTGCAATAAGGCCAGTTAAAAATGAACAGCCTTGAGTGTCTAGGCAATTGGGTCCGAACATAAAACATGAAATCCTACTGAAGCATGAAAATTTCATACGCGTTTTTTGAAGGGTCTTAGCATTTATCCTAGTTTAATTTCGTAGGTAGTAACAAACTCGCTTGTCCATCGAAGGCACAAACTTTCCAGAGCCTGCTTGGTAGCATAATGGCGAAGGCTTTTGAGTCAGTATCGTTCGTCCCGGGTTCGCATCCCAGTTCGGGCGCGGTCCATGCGCACTGCTGATGATTCCTAACAAGGATGAAGCAGCTGTATAGTGCTTCCATGGTTTCTTAATGGCCAATTGAACGATTATATCACATGGTGAGTTTTTGATGGAAACATTCAATCTCTGACTACTAACGTATATTGCGCTTTAATTGAGACTCAACAATGATGATCGACCACGAACAGAATAACTTCTGTTTTGAAAAGATCTTCATTTACACCAAAGTTAACCTCGCGTCAAGGTCATTCAGAAGCGCCACGTCAGTCGCTTGCATTGTTATCATCGCAATGAAGCAAAGAACAAGCAACAGCAAAATCTTATGGTACCACAATAAAGGGGATTAGTGGCTGATTTGCAAACATCAGTCTATTTGAACTTTAGTGGTTAAACTTTTCAAGCGTTTGAAACTAAACAAGCCCACCAATTACATCACATTAAACTAACAAACCATACGAGGAGCATGTTCTTCAAAGGAGAAATCAATCCTATCCAAAAAGATCACAAAGTTACTTATATTCCTATTGACATTTCGCGACAGGAGCTCCTTCCTCCAATCGTGTCATTGAACATTATCGACATTTCATGCATCATCGTTCAAATAGTTTCAAATGATATTTAAACACCTCAAGCTTCACCATATATGTAGTGTGAATTAATCGCACTACATAGCAGGGAATATATAAATATCCTGTCCAATGGTAGAAGATGTTGTGTGTCTCAGTCTGAGGATTCGCTAATTTTGGTGACTCGGAAAATACTTACAAAATGGATAATTCTAGAAAGAAATTCTTCGACAACTTTGTCCCGATTACTAATGTTTGTCCACATTTTTCACGCTCGCACGAATAAAAGTGGAAAATTCTTTCCACTAGATCGAAAGCAAACACTCTCCGGCTAGGGGAAATTTTATCATTGTGACCACCGAGATACTCTTTTCATCGTAATGAAGTAGCCAATGTGAAGAGATTGCCGTGTGTCCGTGAAAAGCCCCGAATTTGGTAAACACGTTTCCCAGAATGCTGTGGTTTTCGTTTAATCTGAAACAAATCTGATGGAAATACACTTGGGTGGAGGATGCGCTTTTCACATAAAATCATAGTTCGGCTTGATTCTTCATTATACCCAACATATGTTTCATGTCGTGGCACGTCAATTGAAGGAGCTATCCTAACTAATGAATATTGGATCAAGGATTCAAAAGCTTCTCGGAGTATGAAGTAAAAGCAAATTCACCTTGGAGATGCTGGGTCCCACATCGGAATGACCGAAATATTACAGAACAATAGTGGTGGTGCCATCGGTAATCACTGTTTACTGATGCTGTGGATTCTTAGCAATACACGGGCCAAAGTATTATGAATTAATCTCTCACTTTGTTCTTACTAACGAGCTGGTGATATGTCGCAGTTAAGATATACGTGTGGTGGCAGATATGGGAAATCTCTAACTTGCTACCCTATTTTTTCACTTGATAACTTCAAAGCATGTGGCCTAATGCTGAAAAGACTCCGTAGTTCTTCCTGGATAGAAGGAATGTAAATCCGAATATTTGCTTTCTTATGTTTCTGCCTAATTTGCCGCAAATTGTTCCTGCGAAGCGTGGTGGATGAGTTTCGGCAAAACCTGTAAGTCTGTTAGCCAGTGTTGTCTAACCGTCTCATTTGCGAGATTTAATTCCCCATGGAAGTGTTGCGAACCCACCATTGGGAGGCTAGAACATCCGTACATTAACCAGGTCGTCTACGGAATGAATGAACGGGTCCAGGTTTCCAGATATAGTGGCTGGTAAGCAGAGATCGATAAAACAAACGCATGTTTCTTCCGTGACAAGAAGTTGGGCAATAAGTGAACGTAAGCAGCATGCAATGTGTGTGTGTGTGCGTGTGCGCGCGCACGCGCGTGTGCTTGCGTGTTCATCTATGTGTGCAAGTGCATTTAATGTACCTGATCGTTCGTTCAGACGGCGTCAAAAGTAAGTGATATTTACAATAACAGTGTACAACTTGAATAATCGTGAAATCAGTTTTGGCATTTTTTGACTGTGATTGTCAACTTTCGCTGGACTAGGTGAAAACCAATTATCTTCCGCTTTTTTCAACGGTTCAGATTTGAGAATAATAAATCAAACATTCATTTGTCAATTCCAGTTGCTTCAAAATTCATTTCCAACAAAGTGCTTGGAATATGCAGTGAAAAGAATTGTTTCATCTTCGAGCTTTTCTATTCACTAGAGTATAGGGGGTTATCAAACTAGTCGCCTGGTAAGACGGTATACCCCGTGGTTATGGAAACCTGGTAGCTTCATCTGAGTGGCTAATCGGTTCCTTAGGGGACGACAAAGAGACAAATGCAAGTATGAGGAGTGACTGTCGTAGGTACCAAGACAGCTATCTTCGAAGAACTTGTGTAAATAATGCGAAATATACAATGGAAAATTAACTTGACCCGAAGTTTAGTCAGCTGGCATTGACACTAACAGTTAAACCAACTGGGCAGCCTGCGGACTGCATGTCGCCCAAATCCCATGTTGTTTTGTGATCCTCGTGACAAGGATAATGTAAATTATGTGGATTCTCGAAATGGGCCACACAGTGTCATCTGTGGACACTGTATGTAAGTACCCTATTGTTTAAGAATTTCTAGCCCTCGGAGATGGCACGAAACAGACAATCCTTGATTCGAAGCTGAATGCCCGAGTTCGCCAATTTCCTGTCTAAGCTGAAAAGATGCAGACCAGCTGGAGTTGATCTATTCTTTCTATTTAACACTGTACAACTCAGTAATGAATTCCTTTTCATCTCAAAGATTAGTTGCTGGTGCACTAATTCGTGACTCAGATGCTCGGTTTCGAGTTTCCCTGTCTAAACGAGCAACCATTTTTGACACTATGAGATGGCAACGAATAAAATTCCGTGTAAGGATGGAACATCGGTAACGCGATTATCTAAATATCCCCTGGAATGGCTGACCGGGATCGTGACTAATCATCTGGTTGAATTCGCTTGTGATCAAGTCAGACAGATCAGCCAGTTTTGAGATCTGCGAAGACCAGTTCTGTTAGTCATTCACACATATCACGTCCAGTTTAATAAAAATCAAAATTTTTGTCAATGACTGCCTAGATGATCACTTATGTACACCAGACAGGTGTCCCACTGTGTCTCCGCATAGCTTCGAATTTTTTGGCATATATGTGACTCTGGAAAACTACAACGAAGTTCGCAAACTGCCAATTTTTTTATTGGTGTTCCTGTTAGTATCTTTACAACTGACCAAAATGAAACCCACTATCGCTCGATTCATTTTTTATCTTTTACTTCGTTCATTAATGAAACAACAATGTAAATCATTTTTCAGGAACGAGGGACGTGGCCAGCAGAGGGCTGCCAAGTGGGGAGGTTGACCGGTGGTGAGAGGAATCGGACCCGCGACCTTCACGTCCAAGCACAACGACCTTATCCGTTTGGCCATCGCCGGCCATATTTGATCTTTTTTCCCGAATCCCAAAGTCAGATTCGTTCCTACCCTCCCTAAGGACTGCACAAGTACCCTCAGGATACCGGGTAATTTTGTGACACCTGATTCATACTCAACCACGAAATCAAATTGAAGCTATTTCGATTTTTCCTTATCAATCTCATCTCTATTGTTCATGTTCTAATGTCGTACTTAATCACGTTATTGCAGATACGCAATACATCTTTTTATCCGGCAACAGACAAAAACCTCTGTGCTTGTCGCCTGAAAGAATCAAATTGTATCCTTACTTCGAGTCTGTTAAAAATAGTGTTTTGTTTACCATGAAAGCTACTCCACGATATCTAGTGAACGGAAGTTAGCCTCAAAATGTCCGGAGAACCGCACGGATCAGCCTATTGAGGACGTGGCCAATAGGAACTGCATTGCAAAGACCAATGACATATGACGACAAACAAGAATAAGAATGGAATAATCACATACTCAAATTTCAAAAAAATTCTTTGATGCACTTACGTGCAATCTGACTTTCCCGGATTCTTGGCTGTTTTGTTTTGTGAATGCTCAGGGGCTATTTCGCTTAGTGCAACAAACATTTGCCCGAGAATTATTTTGGGATGACATCAATTTCGCTATCTGCTTTGACAGTTGATTTTGGTTTTATTAAGTTTACTTTTGACTGATCCCGCACCAGACGGACACGATTATTCTGATCTTGTGTTAACCACGATTCATTTGACGAATTTCACCTTTGCCATTTGCCGTGATGTGATTCGCAATTCTGCTCATTGTTGTGTTCGTACTATTTTCGAGACGCGATGTACATGGCAGGAATTTAACACCTCCGGTATTCAACTTGAGTCTTCCATTTGCTTACGGCAAAGTAGATATCTTTGGTTCAGGTTTTGCTTAAAACGTTTCCAACGGACTTACGTTTTGTACTGGAATTGTCTTTATTCAAATTGTACCGTTCATTCTTATGATGTGTTTCATTATGCCGTACTGTATTGATTTTTATATTTAATTGTGTAGTAAAGTGTAGTATTACATAGCATCCTAGTATAAGGCACTGTATGGTAGTGTATCGCATTATATTGCATTAAGTTGTGTTGTACTGCTTTATATTGTACTGAACTTCATGGAGTTTTTATACACAGGGATCTTCTCTGTGATGAAAAATAGAATTCGCTTTTATTGTCTTATAGGAAAGACGAAGGGAATAATAGTGAATCGAGTAATGCAATTGGTCTTGATAGGTCACCGGGAAAGGTAGCTGGAACACACTCTGGACTACGGGGTAAATGCGGCATAATGCAATCGCAAGAGATATTAGTGAAGTAGAGCACGGGATGGGAACGAAAGTGACAAAACTTGGGGTCATCAAGCAATATATATATATGTATATATATATATATATATTGAAGGAACTAATTGAACTTGTAGGCCTTTTATCAAGCAAAACTGGAAAATATTTTAGACAATACGCGATATGTGTGTCTCACACTTGACGCGTCATGAGCTCGTTAGGAAGAACAAGGTGAGAGATTAATTCATAATACTTTGGCCCGTGTACTGGTAAGAATCCACAGCATCAGTAAACAGTGATTACCGATGGCACCACCACTATTGTTCTGTAATATTTTGGTCATTCCGATGTGGGACCCAGCATCTCCAAGGTGAATTTACTTTCACTTCATACTCCGAGAAGCTTTAGAATCCTTGATCCAATATTCATTAGTTAGGATAGCTCCTTCAATTGACGTGCCACGACATGAAACATATGTTGGGTATAATCAAGAATCAAGCTGAACCATGATTTTATGTGTAAAGCGCATCCTCCACCCAAGTGTACTTCCATCAGATTAGTGTCAGGTTAAGCGAAAACCATAGCATTCTGGGAAACGTGTTTACCAAATTCGGGTAGACTGAAATACGGGGCTTTTTGCGGACACACGGGTTATCAATTAGCCTTTATGTGAATTCTTTTCAGTTTGTTTCATTTTTGATGCTGTACACTATTTTGTCACACTGTTATTCGTAGTCATGAAAACTTCTTGTGGCATGCTGCATATCAGTTAATCGACAAATATGCCTGTGTTTGGAGCCGTCCTTGGAGAAAGTATATTAAAAAATCGGACAATTTGTCAAGATTCTCATAAATGATTTTTCCTAACTGTCTGACATTTTCCTTTTGCTTGTACACGTAACCTTTGGGTACCAAAAAATTATCGCTCACCTCATCAGTACTCTTGGAACAGTTCTTGTTCAGTAGGTAATTTCTTCATGGCATTGGAGGATTACTGTTTAGATGAGTTGATTTTTAAGTATGACGTCTTTTCCAGGGTTATCTATTCGCCACTTGCTACCAAAAACCTAAATAATCTCCGTCATGTCTACATTAATAGATTAGTTTCTTCAAATTGCAGTCGACTTTCAGTAATCGGTTAATGCACAGTATGGACACTCCTGCTTTCCACACTGTAATCGTATCAGGTGTTTTTGTACCAATGCTTTCTGAAAGATGATAACTTTATTGATGCTCACCTAGGCCAGCGTCGTTCAGACGCACACACATGTGAATGTGTTGCAAATTGGACGTCAGTTGTCCCACCCGTGCGACATACTTCACCTCACTGTCAACGTACAACCGTCATAGGCTGAAAATTTCGGGGCTTTCCAAAATACTGAACCACTCAAGTTCGCTGTTCACACTAGGTCTTCATAGATCATGCATCTTTGCGCCGTGTACAAAGAGTACCATCAGGAAATTTAGTTTAACTACTGAAAACGGTGCCAGTAGTTAGACCGTGATTTCCGGGTAAAATCGCGAATATCGACATGTCTGTGTGCTCGCTCACTGAACCGGAAAGGTAAAATGCAAACTTTGGAAGAACTGTCCCACATAGGTTCTTCAATTTTACAGTGGGAGGATCGATTCAAATTATATCTTTATAAATAAAAAAGAATACAATGACTTCGAATTGCAGAGATGTTCGCCTTCAACTATTTTTTACTAAAATCTGTTTCATTTTTGTTCGAGGTGATGCAACCAGTGCACAGGTCTTATAATTCATGAACCTGGACCACTGGATGATCTATCGATCATAAACTGTGTGTATGGATTTCTTTGGCCGATTGGTAAAAACAGTAACCTGCCGGTTACATGTACAAATCTTTAGTTATCAGAACTGGAAAACACGGGTGTAAACAGGAGTTGCACATCGAGGTTCGTCGGAACTTCTTGTACTGTGTTCTATTGTATCGCATTGATTTGTACACTTTGCGTAAATTAATGACACACTGCAGCCAGTATATCTCTCCCCGATTCCTAGGGTTGTGTTGGAATCTCGTTTGTTGCTGTGGCTAACTCTAGCTACCTCAATCGGTCGTCTTGATTCTGATTCAGTTCCAACCCGTTCAGTCAAGCGCGTTCAATCAAATGGTCTCTGGCCGGTGCACACGACGATCTTCTCGTTTTCCATAATCAAGTGGTTTATAAAGATCCACACAGAAAAGAGATCGTTAGCCGATTCCCCCTCTTCACGTCTAATAGGCTCACTGTCTATTCTCCGGTCCTCAGATTGAATACCGCTCCCGCTCCCCTCTGAGTGTATCATAAATCAGACTAATTCCAATCAATCCGTAAACGAGTGTGTCTGGCTAACTCTGTACTTGCCCTCGGGCTTGCTGTTGCCCCAATTCCAAGCCTCTATGTTACTCAGCTGGCATCAAAGGAGTTTGGTAGTCAGTCTTGTTCTTCCGGTTGTGGTCGTGATTCGTCTCCGCAAGACTCATCGCACCGAAGCAAAGTGGTTCTCAGCTTTTGGCATCCACAAGTAGCCTTCTCATATACTAGTTTTGTAGTTTTCCTGTGTGAAGATCCCATGTCACATACGGTTCACTTCGGTTGAATGGGGTTAGCACTTGGGAACATTTAAATCACTAATGTTGATTCTGTTCCTCAGAACTGTTTTATTTCTCCGTCTCATTATCTGGTGTGAACACCGTTAGGTTCTGCTGATTTTCATTTCCTTCTCATTGCCGACTTCTCGCATACGTAATCGATGACGAGACTTGGATATATGCGCTACACGTGCGTGCATATTGACAAATACAACATATGGTTGACGCGGACGACGTTAGTTCCGTTTTGCAACGGAAAAAAGAGAAGGCATCTGTTCTACTTTGGCCACAAATCCTCAATCGCATCTGTCTCGCAGTCGTTATCTCCAGTTCTCACTAACTCAAGTGAGACAAAGAAGTTCGTTTGTTAGTCAGAATCAAAAAGTCTTTCATAATCAATAATCACTTATCAATTTTTGTGCCGGATAAATCGGCCTTCCGACATTCGTCGACTTTCTCATGTTGTTTTCTGGTTCAAGGCATGGATTGGAGCACTCAGTGTAATGTCACCGCAGTTGTATTGATCTCTGACCCGGATAACGGTTATGACGAGGCAATACCAACTACCCTTACAATATTGGACAGTCACTCGTGCATCTTGCTCGGATTAACATACACGCACACAAGCACTGACTGTAACCTTCCCCATCTTCATTATTCTACTCCGGTAGTGTGTGCCTTATTCTTTCTACCGGTTCATCACATCTCATTCGTATTGGCACGTACACACACAAATGCACACACACACACACACACGTGTTGTTTGTTTGATCAATTTAAATATTACCCATATCCAAGGTTTTGATTCGCGCTCCTCGACAGCAATGTGATTTCATGTGCACATTCCCACACAAGTACACGCACTTGTTGTCCCACGATTAGCTATCCCTTTGTGATTGTCTATCCCTGACTGTTAACGAATGATCAAACCTATGATGTATTCAATGTTCCGTATTGTACATTAAGTGACATAACTGAGTGCTGTTTGATATTCTCTTGACATAGCTACTTCCGGTCTTGTTTTACCATAGTATGTTACTAATCATTTTTTGATTTTTCCTTGTCTAAAGGATGCGCAATTTTGAATCGTTTTTTGCCTAACTCATTGTGAATAAGACAGTCCACGGTTAGTTTGTCTGGTCATTTGTTCCTACTTTATTAATGGAATAACAGTTTAGATAAGGAAGGAGGCCACGGTCAGCAAAGGGCCCCCAAGTGGGGAAGTTGACCGGCAGTGGGAGGACTCGAAATCGCGACCATCAAGTCCAGAAGCCAAAACCTTATCCGTCCGAAAACCACCGATCCACGGCTTGTAAGCTTCGAATTTATTCATTTTCCACATTAATTGTTCCTTACCCCAAGGCAGCTTTGGTTTTCGTTGCTATGAGGATAGTCGGATCAAGACTCAAGGTTTCAGGTCGGTAGAATCATTAACTAACTTGTTCTTTCACAGTATTTGCTGCCCATTAGGGTGGTAAGATTAGACGCAGGAAAGAATTTCTAGTACCATCTATTAACTAATGTCCAGTTTTCTCAATGAAAACCAAAGCTGTACTGTCACCAAATCTGTATGCGGACGCGTGCGATAGGGGGATTCGGACTAATCACAATGATGGACCTATGAAAATAACACCAAAGGCGATTGCAAAACCGTGAATTAAGTCTGAAGTTGGTTAAATCTAACGGAACGAACAACAGAAAACCATTATTCGCATTTGCTTTGGTATCCAGTTGATTTCGTACAGAAAAAAGGCTGAAGATTGGGCGGGGTAAATATTCTGTCCGGGTTCCTAGTGAATTTGAATTCCATTAAATCGGTCTCATCTTGTACATCTCGTCGGTTTACTTTTTATATTACTGATACAAAAAGATAAATTGTTTTCGAAAATAAGACAGTAGCCAGTTGAAAGCTGACAAGTAGGACAGTTGAACGTGGATGAGAAGACTCGAACTCTCGACCTTCACGCGGAGACACTATGAAACCGGCGGTTAGACCATCGGTGTTGTTTTTGTAAAGCATCAAACCAGTTTTAGCTAAGCATCTATTGATTTCTTTAAATGAAATGGTCAAATTCTCCGGTGGTTAGTTTGTGCAGATAGGATTACCAAAAATGATTGTGGAACAACTCGCTATTTAAGTAGTAACGCTCAAATCCCAGCCAAAAATTACTGAATCACTGCAAAGTTGTTACGTCTGTGGTTGCGGTTATTATCAAATCATAATCAACGTGCCAAAATTAGAACTTCACCATGTGATTAGTAGATGTTAGTTAAATACCTTAGTATCAAGACCATTCGGCTCAGGTTTCAACGGTTCGCTGGATGTTGTTATTACTTGATATACAACATTTGGGTAGCGTTTTTTTCACTTCGTGGAACCGTTACTTAGTCCACAACCAATTTCTGTGATGAGTCATTCCTCTGTAGGAAGCCCCAAAATACAAGGGAAGCTTAACAAGCGAACCGAGTTGCTTAATTACCTGATCGAGAAAGAATTCCGTAGGGATGTTGGAAAGATTGACATCGTTGAGGCCTGTGTGACATTTGCGTTACAGCGAATGCCTCAGGGCTTTAAACTGCACCCCATTAATTATCCCCTATTCATAGGTGGTTTTTATTTACAGTGACATTTGTTCGTACATCGCTTCCTCGATATTCGATCGAGTTAGGTCACCAGACCACATTTTGGGCATTACAAGACTTTACGATATGTTTGGCTTTTTGCACCAATGGTCCCTGGGGTGAATCACCAACATGATTCATCGAAAGAGTGAAGCAACAAGGTTTGATTAGTTTCGCAAATAGGTTAATTAAAAATCAGAAGAAGAAGTGGTATCTAGACAACAAATCTCTTGCAGTCTTGATATTCAAGACTGGAAAACTATGATTAATAACAACTAGTGTGTTTGCAATGGATTAATCAACCATTCCTTTCGTTCGAACTAATCCTTATCGTGAGTGGGTATACTAGAATGGTAAATAGTAACACGACGTTTTTGGTAAAAGTTATAATTGGTCAACTCTCAGACTACTGTGGATTATTTCATCTAGGTTCTCCTTACAGTCTGGTATCTAATCACTATGTCATCCGGTGAAATCCATGGAGTGAAACCATTTCGGCAGAAGAGGAGTAACACGATTATTGATCAGTTCTCCTTTACACCTTCGATCGTGAACAACGGTTGAATTTCCATCCAGTCAGACAGATGAATGTGATGCATTTGATGACTGACTTTTCAAAAGTTAGAACTAGCCATTGATCTGCTTCGAACTTCCCATTGCCTCTTTTGAATGGTTCAGTTTAGAATATTTCAAATAATCATTTATTTTCTCTGTTAATCTAGTGACATTATGCAATTTTTTGACAAGAGTGCCGGGGTAAACTGAAATTTAAATAACAAGGAAATGCCTACGGATGATAGGAATAGAAGCCGGGACATGCGGTACCAACATGAAAGACGCTGACTAGTTGGCCATCATTGGTTCGGTGTTATCATACGAACAGGCTAATCGTGCAAGGGAACCCAGTGAGTAGCTTGTATTCACAGCATCGATCGATTTCTTCCCGAAAATGACGCAGCTATTCTAATCGCGATAACGGATTATGGACTATAGGCAATATGGTTTAATTGCATTTAATTCATGATTGAAGACTCTATGTGAACTTTGTGGAACAGTTTGTCAGAAATCAACACCGATAGCGCAAATACCCGGAAGTTCAGCTGGTATACGAACCGGAAGGCAGACGACCGTAAGCAGCAAATATTATCAGGTCCATGTAAGCAGTAGGTTTATTTTCTCTACGAAATGATTTATCACACAATCACAACATCCGAAGCATCCATTAAACCCATGCACCAAATGCACAGATGTTCAGTCCTTATTAGGAATCAATAGGACTATTTGTTTATTATGCACAAAGCCGAACGCGAACCCGAAAGGCAATTTGAGTAGAAAATCGTATCGGCAAATCCATCCGGAGCGAGTCTCGACGGTTTATAGACCCACAACATCAAGTGACACGCTGGACAACTGCCGCTGGATTCAAGGGACTGCCGGTCTCTGGTCACAGCGACTGACGGAATGGAGTCCCAACCGGGATTCGGGACGGCAATATGTGCAACCTAGTGTATCCCTAAGTTTAAATAGGGTAAAAGGTGCCAATACTGACAGTTAGTCTTGAAAAGAGTTCCTTGAGAAAGCGGTTACAGGCAATTATCAGCATTGTCAACAGCATTATGGGTTTTTGCATGGCAGACCCTCTCAGTAAAGATTTCATAAGCCCGTTGATGTCACTCCTTGTCGCTTATCGCTGGCGCAACCATATTTACCAGAATAGGCGTATGAACCAATCGACTGGTCACTGGTTTGTTTGGAACAATAAAACCTAGAGATCCAGCTTCCAATGAATAGATCCACTCAGGAACGAGTAGTATAATAGGAAAGCAGCCGAACACTACAGGACTTCGTCAGTGATGCCTAGCAGAGCAATCGCATCTACTACTAATAACCAAAAGGTAAGGCTTCCAAAATCACTCAGGCTGTCCTGTTGATCCTAGTTTCTTACACGTTATTTGTCAGTTCGCTTGCAGTTGCGGTGACGCACACATAGGCAAAACGGATCGCCGTTCGACTCAACAAATGCCAAAGCACATATCGAAACGGTTGTCAAAATCGATAACGCAATCTTATGTGACATCATATACTGAAGCAAAATCTCCGAGGTCTTCGATCGCGAAACCCCTGGTCGCATCGGGCCACGAAGTTGACATAAGCCAATCTTTCAAAGTACTAGTGCGCAGTACAAGCCCCCAACTACTGGTATTCGGTGAAATTATGCTTATTAGCATGCATCAGCCAGCACTTTGCTCACAAAAACGAGGAAACCATGAATATTAGTCTACTTTGGTATTAATCCGCACAACCGTCTTCCGCTTGTTACTCCAATTTACCGGTAACTTCCCACGATAGTTCAAAATCTAGTGTGTAGAAATTGTAATGTTTTGCGCTCATGACTAAAAAGATTAAACGAAATGTTTGCATCTCGTGACATACGTCTTCCTTTTGACTTAACAAACTGGATAAGGGGAATCGGCACTTTGAAGAGCTGATTGTCTGAAACGGCAACACAAGTAAAGCACTCTGCGGCCGTTATATATATATATATATATATATATATATATATATATATATATATACAAGTATGTGGATGTTTAGACAAGAGAGCATCGGGTACGCATACCTGACGAGCGACGATAACCGCGAAACCGGTCGTGTGCTCCCGGGCTAATTTTGTTTACGCATCCAGATACTACTTCCTGCTTATATAT
The DNA here is from genome assembly GCA_008360955.1 of Fasciolopsis buskii. NCBI lineage: Eukaryota > Metazoa > Platyhelminthes > Trematoda > Plagiorchiida > Fasciolidae > Fasciolopsis > Fasciolopsis buskii. The sequence continues at coordinate 70,482 of LUCM01011292.1, forward strand.
ATATATC
>LUCM01011292.1:75656-97292 GCA_008360955.1 Fasciolopsis buskii
CGCTCAGTAAGACTTCTGTTGCTGTTTAACGCTGAAAGATGACGATGATAACGATGATGGGGTTTTAAGGAATGCTATTCGTGTAGGTTATGTTATGCAGAAAACTCTTCATATAGTTATTCTATGACAGAGTGGCTTGGAGCGACTGAGCTCGATCAGGTTCCCCCGATTAACGAGGTCGGCGGGGTAGATACAATTCAAACTGAACCCTTTTACTTTAGAAGCCTCAAATTCACTGAGTTTGATAATTAGGCGAGACAAACGTTTCGTCATCTACTGTTGAGGTAACATCATCAAGAAATACAGAGTGAGAGACCAAAAATGAACATAGGTAGGAGATAATAGAGAAATAGAACTGATGCCAACGAAAACGGCGCTTACCGAATCGGCAATAACCAGTTGTGTGGGTCGTTGTTGTTTGCGCTGAGTCCCATTGGATTCGGAATTCATTCGCTCACTCGAGCTCGGCTTATTCTCTGCTGATTCGAGGCCATTTGCATTCTCAACGGGACGGATGACGAGTGAACGATCCTGTTTTTGTGCCGGTGCTGGCACAGTTTGCCCCGGTTGCGATGTTTGGATCAGACGAAGTTCACTCGGTCGAATCACAGCCGGAGATGTTGGGCTACGCTTAAGTGGCTTTCCTTTCAAATGGGACACATATGTTGCTGTTGTGGCGGTGGTGGTGGTTATTGTTCCAGACGTGTTTGTCACACTTGCCATACTTCCGGATTGTTTCGGCGCCGCGGACGATTCAGGTAACCAACGTGCACGAGCAACGAGAGGGGAGCGATAAGTCACGGTGGGACTGGTTAGCGTTATATGGCTCATGGCACGACCGAGGGAATGAGATCCCATGTGAACCGCGTTGCATGAACTGAGGACAGGGCAATCGTCTACGAATTCCCCCAGAATGTCTTGGTCGTTTTGAGAGTGAAGCTCCACTGTGCTTGAATTCAGTCCGGTCTGTTCCACAGAAATGCTCGAGAGTGCCTTCTTCAAGTGAGTTTTTGTCTGGTTTGTACGGGAAATGTTGGGTCGAGCGGAACTTGTTGGATCTGTGGTCATAGCCCGTTGTCGTGAGGCGAACGTGGTAGCAATGGCGTAATTTTTGGATGCATCTCTTCGTTGTTCTGTTTTTGTACGTCCACAGACTGAACGTGTTGTAGCGGATTCGGATGCAGGGTCGCTGGAGACTGAAGAAGAACCAGATGATCGATTTCTCGAAATTGTCACCTTGTTGTCTACGGGTCAGTTACGATTGATAGGAGAAAAACTGTCATGCAAAACAACAAAATCATGCAGTATTCATGCTTTACAATGCAGGAAATAGTTAAGCAATCGTCGTAAACTGGATCGCCAGGGTATCTCTACACGGTAATTTCGTGCCTATTAATTTAACCGTTTCACATTTTAAACTAATGGAGCTCTATTATTTCCCCTCGGCGAAATAAATTCACTAATTGGGCAGGAAGCAATCCTTCGTAGGTCTCCTTTATTACCATCATGATTTTTTTATGACACACTAGACGAACGAGTGTAGTGGAAAAGACGTATCCATAACCACTGAGGGCTAGCACTGGCAAACCGTTACCTTGAAACTTCAAATGGCATGAAACCATATAAGGTCTCATTAGATCAGGTGTGGTGACGAGCCGGACGACAGTGAGTTGCCGTCTACCAGCGACAGCTGTCATCGGATCCGGGCACAACCGTTGAAGCAAGAGAAAGTGCAACCCATCTATTATTTTTTTTTACAACTGACGTTGCTAGTACACTCCGAATCTTCGATGCAATATCACTATTCGTTCAATACAATTTTCCCAATACATTGACCGTTGTACTAACGCAATGTCATAGGAAGCATGATTTCAATTGCGACAGGCTTTTAGGTCTACTTTCAGATATCTTATTTTCAAAACAGGAGTACAAGAAGAACATCGCGGGCAAAATAACAATTGGATGAAGCGATAATACAATTAATGCCTTTTTCAATTCAAATTGGAAGGCTTTTTTGTTAGAGGTTAGAAGGCGTGCACTGAGTTATAACGTTTATTGTGACATTTCGATCCAAACTGGGACTCGTGAAACGTGAACGAGTGATTGAATTGGATTGCTAGTTCCGTATATATGGGTTTGTGCACTGTTCGATATGATGCACGTCCTAAATCAACAACAAGGCACAAAGCACCATTGTCTCCTTGCATTCACATGTAGACAGAGCTGGAAGTCCATGCTACTCACAGCAGTTACGTTCAGAACGACCAAATTCGGTCGCCATATGCATGCACTCAAGAGAGTTAACTTATTTCGTAGTTTCACCGTTGGATATAGTAACCACCCCGATCCTTACTGTCGTGTTGCTCGTCACCAGACCGATTAATGTTACCGGCGTTTCGTCACAAGCTTTTCAGTTTTCGAACTCTGAAAAGTTGGTACTTTCCCCATGATCACAGTTGTTCGGGCCGCGTTTACGCCCGGTGAACTAGGTGACAATAGAAATCTTATGCCCCAAGGCCTATAACAATTCTCGCTCGACAGGAAATCGGCTGGTCGCCTTGGGATAGAAGATTCTTCTTGCAATTGCACACAGTCAGTAAATGATCGTTCAATTAGCACTCGTTTTATTCACTGGTAACCGCTCGATGGAAGATCACAAACTGACTTTTCCCACCGGAAAAAAATTGCTATCCATATGATTCTCATCCTTCTGTCGGCCCGTACCGTAAACCGCAAGCATTTTGTGAGAATCCATCTCGCTCAGTCTAAGGTAATCAGCTCCTTAGTCTTGACATCTTAAAGCATACCGTGACTTGAACCTTTGACCGCTACTCACCCCACAACCACTTAGGCAAACGCACACACACACACACACACACACTCGAGTTTGTTTTTGGCTAATAGCAATCTATCCTATGAGCAATGAACAAAACACAAACGCACGTGTGCAGAAGTGCACATATTTTGTTCATGAACATTCATGTGGAGACGAAAGTGCCAATAAGTGCCGAGTAAATCTCCGATGCATTTCGGTCAATGCCTGCTGTTCAACATTTAGCCGGTCTGTTTTGACGTGACAGTTTACTGGGGTACATTTGGAGACTACTAGTTGTACACTCGTTGACTTTTATTCGTCTGTGTTCATAAATTATGGAACCGTGTTCCTACAATTAACGTCCATTGACTGTGCATCTACTAGGCGGTTGGGACGCGAAATTAAAGTGATCCCAAAGAAAGGATCTTAGAAGGACCCTAAAGCGGCTAGGAATTTCGAAAAGAATCAGTAGCAATTTATGGGGAAGGCTTTAAGCAAGGTGGACAGAATATTTCCTAAAATGAACTTTAAAAAGAGGGCCTTTTTTCGACGCCTTATCCAAATCAATCAGATCATAATTTGACATACAGTGGGACTCCCCGAACATAAAATCAGGTCGTAAACGGAAGAGTGAACAACACGATAGCCGTGTTGGTAGTGTCTGCGGAATTTTATGGCATTGCCAATGGCGTATATAAAGCAGGCTCATGATTACCTACCTCGTCGTTCATGATCGCGCTTGGTTGTATGTATGAGAACCGAGTACCTGTGCGAACACGTCTACAAACGGCTTGTTGTAACGAAAATGAGAAAAAAAAAAACACCACACTTAGCAATGTTAGCCTAATTTATACATGCTTGGTGAGCACCTGACACGACTTCCACCGATTACCGGTTCCCATCATGGATTGTCTCGTGCGATTTCAAACAGCTCCAAATTACTTCTTATCTCAGTAACAAAACGCTAACTAACGTACACTGACGGCCTGGACACCCAAAACGTACGGTTAAAAAGAACACTTGTTTTTGGATGTAGTCGCACACGATGACTTCAGCGTATTCGGTACGGATGGGGAAACGATGTGATTACGGTCAGCCGATGGTTGCATTCTTATTTATCCTTACTATGATTGCAAAATGGTTTAACGTTGATTGGTTGACCAATCAGTAAGTCATTCAATCGGTTTGCATCTCTGCTTTTTCACCAAGCAATCACAACTCGATGTCACCTGGGAGTTGGTGAGCAATGAGGTAGTAATGCGATCTCATTCTGCACTGCGCAGTCAGAATGCGTTCACGGTCAGACTATATCAGCTCATGTTTATCGACTGTGATTTGCCAACCACTGTCTACCGTGGGAAGAGGAATTAACGGAACAGGTCGGTTTGGCATCGGCACAAACAAAGGCAAGAACAGCATCTTCTCGCAATTGGCCCTTGTGACCGTTGAAGTGGGTGCAAATAAGGAACGAAACTAACCAACGTTATCTGCAGACGTAAATGGGTTGAATGCAGCAGCGGCGGAATTCAGTCAGGTGATTATCCAGACACGGACGACCGTGACTGGCTTCCAATATTCGCAATGGTAGAAAAGGCTGTCGGTTGTGCACAGTCAATGTTCAATTAGCAATCCATCCGAAACACGTCAGATACACATCAAAGTTTGTCGAGGATGATTATTGGTCAATAATGACAATGCTTTGATGAGAGAAAGTGCGAAAATGTCCCCGAGTGACTGTGAGCTGAAATCTCATAACGGCGTCCTAAATTGTATTGATGTAAACAGTCTGTCTGCAGTCACAGAAGAATGAAAGGAAGTGCAACCACATACTAATCGTGATCAGAACGTTTCAGAATTCGCAGCCCCTTCACGAAATTGATGACGCGTCTGTAACCAAACTAAGAGCGTTCTCTTTGATCATACTGACTGATACCGTTTATAAAACTTTGAACATTAGACAATTTTTGTCTAATGATAAAAAACAACTCGACTACGGGATAAGTTGGAGATAGATATACGGGTTTACTTGGAATTAATCAAGTCAATACACATGGTACCACTTTCCAAATCGCACCCAAAAGCCGCGCGGTCACAGGACCAAGGAAGTACGAAGAAAAAACAAAAGAGAATACAGAAAAGGATAAAGACATTTCTAGTCAGATTGATTATTCAAAATTTTTTTTCAAGCACATTCAAATTACCGAGCTGGAATCAAGTTCGTTCGGTAAACACTGGCGGACAGACATATGCCCAAGGACAAACAAAGAAGCGAGCAGCGATGATGATGATGTGCCCCAATATGGGTGTACTTGGGAAGCAATAAAATGATGAGATGACAAACAAGAGGATATTGACACTTACCTCGACTGGTGGATGCAGAGCGATTAGATGGTGATTTTGACTGAAACGAAAAAGATATAACAGAGAGAGTAAGCCAAACGGGAGCAGATCAGATAAACTACCGGAAGTCAAATACACAATAGGGATAAATGCTTCATAGTGGATAAATTTTGTGGGGGGATGTAGTAGCTGGAAGTGGTAGACCAGCAGCGTATGAATTGTCGTCGCATCAGTTTCCTGTTGCCGAGGAAAATTGCCCGAGGTGGATGGTTTTTGACACCTGAATATTTTATCTGATGGGAAAACTGTTTGACGTGCGCGACTATGAGTAACTGGTGGTTTTGGTGGGATATCCGTCTACACATCACAATTTGAATAGAGACCAGAAAACACGATGAATCACCGGAAATATTTCGATGGTTAGGCAAAATTAACCTTCAGAAAGACGACATGAAGTTCTGGAAAATGGGTTTTAATTATCAGTAGTATGTTTCGCAGAAGACGAATCACCGTGTGATTCTTAAATGATTTACTTATCAATGCACGCTATTAACGATTTACATGAGTTTCTAGCGCCAACTTAAAAATAGGTGCGCGAGTAAGTGAGTGAATAAGAGAGTGCCGGGTACGAGCGCCTGATGAGCAAAAGTGACAACAAAATCAGAGGAATTAACATTAGCTCTAGAGCAGCTAGAAACCATGGTCAGTTACGGCGGAAAGGTAGAAACGATCGGCGTTCAAGCACCAACATCGTCGAGATAACGCTCCACTATAGTGCAAGAGATGTAACAGAGCAAGAGGGAACATGAGTAGTACGTACATCGTCCGGGCTTACACTAATTATGCCTACCAAGGGCTCACTGCGTACCGAGTCAAAGAATTCAACATTAGGTTCGTGTATTCAGGCGAGTGAACTTCCAGTTGGCTACAGCGCATCTGTATCTGCATATAAAACCGTACCGTCGAGAATGCAAAAACACCAACCCCAATTACCTAGGTAAGCAGTTCCGTAGTTATGTGGAAGCTTTCGCCCCAACAACAAACAGTCGGGAGAAATACGGCGAAACAGAGCTCCGGTTAGCAAAATTACTAGCAAATGAGAGCGTGGACTTCGAGCGAGTGGAATATGAAGATGCAACTTCTGCGATTTCAGTTTGAAACTAATTGTGGGAATCTGAAAGTAGCCAGCGGGTAAAAAAAACTTTACAACCCGTAAGGTATACGCATAACGTCTACATGTGGATCTCTCGTCTTGCCACTACATTCTGATGTGTGTTTTAACGAGAGAAATCATCTCCTCAAAGAACAAGACAACTATTTTCGAAGCAGAAAAACTATTGCGGAAGAAGTTGCGCAATCACAAATTTACAGTCACCATCATGTACGGGAATGATAGTCACGGTAATACGATGTACAGTAACCTGTGGAACCGGGACTCTTTCGAAGATGGTTCGGGATGGTGGTTCTTTTACACGAAAAAGGGTGATTGCCTCAACTAGTGTTGACAGTCATGTGAGACTTACTAGACCTTCAGGTTGGGGTGCATACGAGATCCAGTTATCATCGGATGCTGGGGATAGGCGAAGATCACGATCAGATAGTGTTACTTCAATTTACCTCAGAGTCTTCAAATGCCTCAGTATTCTCATTTCTCGTCTCCCAAAATACTCCCAAAATGCTCCCAAATTATACTGCATCTCAAATTGCTTCTACTGAAGTCCTATCCAGTCTGCTCGTAATGGAGGCTTTTCACCAAAATGAGAGGACAAAGACGAAGGTTTCATGCTCTCAAACGAATGGATCGACCTCCGGTGATCAGTCTGGGAGAGACGGCAGAACTCTGACTCCAAACCAACCACGGACGGGGTAGAAAGTTACTGCAGTATCCTTACCCGCATCACTGACTGAGGAATGTATTGGGCATCCAAGGTTTCTCGTCCCATCCGAAGAACACATGAACCGAGAAATCAGTTAACACTCCTCAGTGGATTACAAGACCCCAAAATCTATCGACTGCCTAGTAGACTAGATCTTCTGGCCAAAGGCTTGGAGGTAAAGCTCCCCCCCCCTAAGTCAATCCAGTACCTTGGTTTGGGCAGCTCGGTAGTATTCGGCCTGCTGACGAACCATAGATCCCAATGAACAACGAATGACGTTCAGTTGGAGGATGGGGAAGGCAGCAAATGTGCGAATAATATCGCCTTTTTTCTTCACATTATTTTCTGTTAGTCTCGTCCTTTGCAAAAGTTCCAATCGGACATGCGTATTTAGCTCAAATGACTACAGTAATAATTCGAGAGGATGAGAAGTTAGATTCATTGCGCAGTTTCGGATCATGAGAGATGAATAACCGGACATCATGACCCAAACAATATACGAGATTGAAACTGTGAAAACAACCGCTTATTGCTGTCTTTAGAGCCACGTGAATTCGCAGCTGTTTCGTAGCCAGGCGCGCGAATCAACATGTCCTTGTACTCTAGTCTGTACACGCCAGAGCTAGTGCGCACCGGTCAAACTGCCTCCATTGCGTATTCGCGATTGGATTTTAGTCATGTGATCAGGTCAACTGAGTGAAATGAACCTGAAGAACGACTACTTTACACAGCGCAGCGTAATAACGACATATACGAATGACATACTAGTGTCCTGTTTATATGAGCCTGTTGGATGACATACAAAAATGTGAGAACCAAATGAACCGATAATCTACCGGATAAGTAGAATTCGATGCCAGATTTGATCGGGCCAAGGATGATACGGGAGCCACACAAACCGGTCTGGTATGTGATGATCTTGTAGTTGGTCCAGGAGAAGAACTGGGTGGACGGGACAAATGAAAAATTGCAACTAAATAGCGGCACAATTGAATTGTCAGTGCAATAAAAGTAATAAGAACAAAGCAACTCAACACCCGAATGTGGTTTTCGGTTAAGTAGAGCGAACAATAATGCATACAAGCATTTCGGTTAGACAGAAAAAAGATGCCCATCATTATCATTGTTCAGCGTTAAACAGCAACGGAAGTCTTACTGAGCGCTGCCTTCCAACCAAGGTTACATATGTCTATAAAAAGAGTGAATATCCGAGCCGTAGAAGGAGTGGACCTACACAGATGAGAAAAGATAAGATGCTACTGTAGCCAACACATGGAACACAGTCTAACTGTACAAACGCGCATTTTTCAATCATTCTGATTCGATAGAAAATGACAACACGATCGCCACTGTTCACGGTTCACTGTCATATCCTTTACTATCTCTGACCAGCTAATTGACGGGTCTTTCGGGCCCCAACCACAAAGACGGGGACGTGAGACACCCATCTACTTTGACTGTGTTCGCTGTACATTTTCTCATCCCAAATTGCCCCATCATCTGTTGACTTCCACAAGGCTCCTTCCACTCCGTGGGAGGAACCTAAAATAGGGCACGATATGGTAAATGAGTTTCCTTTACACGCGACACATGTCCCAGCTAGCGTAGTCTACTAAGTTTCATACGCTGAGATAAGGTATTCTCAAAATTCACACCTGGTACTAGATTCCTGACCTCATTCGGTCACTCCATCCAATCCTAGCCATACTACGTAAACATCGGTGATCGAAAACCTCTAACCGACGAACATCTCCCACATGCATACTCCATGTCTCGCAACCGTACAACAGAACTGAGCGCACTGCAGCACAGTACACACGACCTTTCAACTTGAGTGAAATATCAGGCCGACGCCACAAGTGCTCCAGTCTAGCGTAAGCTGCTCGAGCCTTCGATATACAGAGACTCATAGAGAGAATGCTTTCGGTTGACAAATCCATTGTTATAAAGCGCTACAGACACTAAAGCGGTCGTTTGGGAGTTAGTCCTCCACATGTGTTATGGCAGTCGGTGTATGAGAAACGAAACGAACGAGTGTAACAAATGAGAGAATATGGACCCGAATTAAAGGCTCTTGGTAGATCGAAGAAAATTTTAACAGGGCGACAATGCCTACGAAAAAATGACTAAAGTCAGTGATTTTGAAACTGATCAACTATAATTAAGTACATCAGATTCGCGAGTAAGAACCAAGAAGGCGATGGATGAGAGGGGAAAATAGCGGTGGCACACCACGCTATGTGATTCTTGATCCTTAGAAAAAAAACCGACTTTGAAGGATTGCTCCAAGGGGGGCGTGGATGCAGAGAAAGTTCGTAGACAATGACACACAATCAGAAAGATCTTGATATTCGAAGAGAGCATAAGGTGCCACGTGTTTCATAGAATGAGTAATCCGCTATCGCATTACGTATCCAAAATCGAGCACCGTGGAAGAGAATGTCTGTTAGGCTGGCAGCCCCCGGTTCGATTCCCGCTCAATAAGTTGATGTAAGCCGCCTTTTGCATAACTACACAATCATAACAATCTGGAAAGCTTTGATGCTGAAATAAGCCACGAGATGAAAAGTCAATCGGTAAAAAGGATGAACAAACTGACAAACGGCTGTTGGATGAAAGTTCAAAGGCGTGAACGCATTAATTATGCCCCCGGCTAATTGTGTGTGGCTGACGTTAAGAAGCCGCTCGAACCACCCTAAGATAAATTATCCGATCTAAGTTCGAGGTGTCGCTCCGTGGTGGTTTATCGTTGTGGGTATGACTTCGATTCAGGATCGAGATCAACTTTTGTCACAAGGTTGGAGAATGAATGCAGTGGAAAGTGTGTACATTATTGTCTTCTGAGCACGCTGCAGTGGAGACAGGAAGACCGACAACAACATTGATGGTGAAATTTGGAGTGGTAGGACCTCAAAAGACCCATTTGTTGTAAAGAGCAGAACGACAGCAAGTTGCCACCTATCAGAAAAAGTAGCCGGCAAATCTGATATTCGCAATTCTGAGTTTTTTGAGACAGCAGACGCTTCTTTTACTTTATCCCTCTCAACGGTAAGACTAAGCAGCCCGTTAGCCGAAAACTAGTGAAACGAATAGACAAATACCAATGCAACCGAATAGAACTGAAAACACCGTATTCTCTTTGGACGGAATCGCAAATATGGGAACGGAATACATAGACTTAGTTCACTTTGATTTCATATGTACGGGAAATTACTTCAGCTGTAGAAATGGAACATTACACAGTCAGGGCAAAACTGCAACCAGCTAAGATGAACGATTCACGGTGAAAAGGAGTAGTCAGAAGCCCATAGCCAAATACGGTCAGAATGAATAAATTATCGCGAGCCAAAATCGTCAAATCTTCATATGTATGGAATGCACCCTTACATTTCACCAGAATACTTTTCTTCTTTGTCTTCAGTTACCTAGACCTGGTCACTTTCCTCAATAGTCTTGTTGTTCTAGTCGGGAATAACGATAGGGATAATGCGAGTCCTGTTTTTATAATGGGGTAAAGTTATCCTCGTGCTAACTGCGTCTGAGTCAAACCGAACTGTTCTATTATCTATTAGTGGTTGGGTACTGATGGATAATGACCGGAAAGTTGATGCTTGATAATCATGAGTTGATCCAATTAAATCATGAACACATTCAGGAAACAGCCAGGACGAGATCACGCTAGCCCGTTGGTTACAAGCAGCCCAGGAAAATTGAGCCGTGGTTGGACGAAAAGAATTCAGACATAGAACGAACTGTATAGTGATCGATACGGATCAATCAGTCCGAATCGTCTTGGTCTCAAAACAGTTCAAATCGGACCATGCGGGATTGAAAGTAGAGAAAAAAAAACAAAAACAAGCAGGACCAACTAGGCGAATACTCGGAAAACCGATGAGACAAATGTCAGTCACACAAGATCGAACACGTATTCGTCAGTGCCACAAATGTGATAGGCTTTTAATTGTAGGACGGGATTTTGTACCGGCCTGATTTGGATGTTCTCGATGAAGTCAGTGGGAACCAACAATACTAATTTGGAGATAGAATCTATTGGCGACATGCGATTTGATATCGGAATGGATTTTGCTGATTACGGCATTTGGGTGGATGACAAGTATCAAGGACAGAATGGAGGTACACGACTCGAAAGTGTGGCCAATTCCTTTATTTTTACATTGTACTTCCTGTTGTGATAAAAAAACGCGGTGCATCACTTTCAGGAATGAATTTGTGGCCAACCAGAAGCAGTCAAACGAGGAAGTTGACCGGTGGAAGGAGAATTTGAAAGCACAACTTACAGGATAGAACGTCGTGATTTTGACCATAAACAGTTACCTTAATAGTATAAACACAGATGTGCGGCCATCACACAGACCACCAGTGCTGTCTCATCCAATTTCCCACAGCAACATGTTCTTTGTAGTCAACCAACATATATTCTACTCCATGTGTAAAAGTGGAACAAAGCAAAATCACATTCGTGTCTATTTTAACCTGTCGGGCCGTGTTTTGCTTCATCTTCTTCGGCAAGATCTGCGAAATTGTGGGACACTCTGATCTCTATCTGTCTTCCCTCGTTCTACCAAAACACACTTTCGAGCATAGTGTCAACAAAGTGAATTCTTCGTGAATACCCTACCACAGCACGTCCACCGATTATGGGATGAATGTCCCCAGCTGTGATTCGTGTTTAACATGCAACGAAAACATTTAAACCAGTACGACCTCAATCGAGTTCAGATCCCCAGGATAGCGAGGCTCTAATAGCTTAACTGACAAGTCAGGTTCAAAAATCACAAAAATAATATTTTCATCGACAAACAGTCGAGAAGTCTTTTCAGGATTAATGAGTCCATTTTCACGCCAGTTCATTGAGGGGAACTCAAGATTGTGACTACTCCGGAAATGGACAGAACAATCAATAATCACGTCGCCAAAGGATTACGACCAAGTCTCAGCCCCAGTCTGGACTGACGACGTAAGTGTACGCCAGAAGGTGCGTCCACGCGTTATGTACAAGAGGAACGGTCAACAATTCTGTGATCAGTCGCAAGCGAGGTCGACAAAGAGTCACTGGACTAAGGACAAACAGCACCAGTGTGAACAACGTGCATCATTTAAGACTGACGGACACTGAAACTCCAAAATACCGCAAGCCCATAATACTGACAAATGTAGTTCACTAATCGAATAGAACCAAACACCCTTGACGTGTTCCACTGTGAAAATGGGATTTTCGAGAAGAGATACATGAACCGCTCAACCGAACACCGGTCAGTATGGAACGAATCCGTTGCCTTGTACATCACTCGTGGCTGCGCAAAAGTCAGAGACGCATCGTCGAATAAAAAACGGTCTACTTTGGATTTCAAACGACCGGACAGAATGGTCCTGAACAAACGTATTCAACCAAGGATAAGTCCGATCGTCCAGTGAACATCTCGCATCCGTCGTCCACTTATAGAAATGACCTTCCACTGTACGGAACTGCTCGTTTCTCTGAAGAACTACACACCTTCCATCGCTCACCCAAACCCCATATATTCACATTTATTGGGTACTTAAGTCAGTCATACTGGTGGAAGTATCTCCAAAGGAAGTTCTATCTCTGTTTTGTCGTGTCTTCCTTCAACCAGTTTGGAAGTCTCATCGAATACGCTTCTACTCGCTGACGATCCTCATCATCCTTAACGTCTCCTTATACTTACCCACACTTAATATGTAAAAACTGAGGCTTACAGGGAAACAGGAATGTTCAGCCCGTATGTTGGTTAACCATGTGTGTTGCATCAAAGAGAATCGCATTGAAAAAATCCAATTCTGCCATTTGACTGTCATCCCATCCGATCCGGAGCTGAAGTCTCTGGTCTTCCTGGAGTTCAGGAAGCTCTCAGTGAGAAGTTTGGGAAACAGCGACTGATTAGTTTCCAGTCGATATGCACAGTGAGAATTGATAATTCATGAAAATCAAGTAGTCGTCAACCTGATACACACAATCTGTCTGTCTCCTCAGGGTACGCACCTACAGATTCCAGCCCAGATGGAATCAAAAACACTTTTCATCAAAAGATGAACGATTTCTTACGCAAAACAGAGCAGGGTCACATCGTAATTTTAGTAGAAGGGATTATTGCTAGAGTAAGCCAGCTGTTTTTGAACGAGGCGAATTTGGGAAGTCATTCTGGTCACAATTCCTGTCGTTCAGACAGCGGGAAACGGGCGCCGGTCCTGTGTTCAGACCATCGCTTTCTCGATCACAAAAACTTCAACTGTTCAAATCGTCGAAATGACACCTGAAGTCCATACTCTTCGAGCCAGCGACGAACCCAGATTGATCAGATGGCGATCAGCAATCAACAGAGTGGATGAGTTGCAAGATTGCTGGTTGTGTTGAAGCACTCTTCTCGACTCTGAACGCGCGTTAACCTCCACCAAATTATCAATGTGCTTCGGTGAGCGCCCGATACCCACAGCAACAGTGCCGACTAGAATGACGTTCCGAAATTTATTCTGCTTCTTCTCAACTGATGTCTACTGCAATGCACTGCGGCTTTAGTGTCCAGTAAGATGGAAAATATGCTGACATTCATAGGCTATTCAGTTTCGATCACCGAGACAGGCTTCGTTTCCCAGGCTTCCCCGGGGAATGGGAATGCACAAATAGCAACCGGTTTATGAAGACTGAACTAAATCTACTTCGTCCCAGTTTTGCCTGAGTAACAGACGTCGAACAACGTACTATTGTCTGCGCTTTCTTACAATAAACTAAATGATAAACAAGTATTATTCCGGAGTGTGCACGAGTTTTTTCAGTTCGCAATAGGTACGATTGTACAAACACAAGGAGGAATTCAAAACATATTGTCGCCTAAATCCCTCGTTTTGATGCCCTCAAGAACGTAAGCAGCGGGACTGTTTGCCTAGAGCGTACGGTTGTGTTCGTTCAGTTTTTTCAGATGAGAATACGTTAAGCCAGTTACTAAGTGACAACAACAACAACAGCCGGCGGTGGTCAAGCAGATTAGGTAGAAACATTTGGGCTTGAGAGTCGCGGATTCGAGCCCTCCCGCCGCCGGTCAACTTCCCCATTTGACAGCCCTCTGTCAGCAGCGCCCTTCTTCCTGAAAAATGGTACTCACTGCTATTTCGTTAATAGATGAAGTAAAAAATAACAGATAAATAATAACAACAACAAACTTTCGCACATTCTACATCTCCACACAGTGCACGCTCCACGTATCGGATGCACTTCTGCTAGCGGATATACTAGGATTAATTATCACGGTCGTAGAACAAACAACACTGAAGTCAGCTACACTAAATGTCACATCATCTACGATTGGTGTAAAAAAAAGATGTTTTGTCACCCAAGAGTGTGTTTGGATTTTGGAATAGAAAAATACCGCATTCGGAGAACTACACCAACTAGATAGCGTTGGATCGATTGTATGCGTATGCACAGATTTGCCTGTACAGTGTGTGCTCACACGGAATTGCTACGGAGGAAACTGGCTGTTTCAACTTGGACAAATTTGCAGTTCGTAACTTAGTTTTTATTTATTTGGTACGTAACCAGGCAGTGAACTGTCTACAGGAAACATAAAACGGTGAAATTTAAATTTGCCAGCGTTGAAACAATCAATTTCAGATGTCCCACTTCCATGTAAGCATACTGCACACACACACACACATTTGCGAACAATTTCTTCGAATGGTGAAATACGGCAAGTTTTTATCCCTGGCTCGGGCAATGATTCGAGGCAAAGAAAAACTGGCGCCAGTGCGTAGGCGAAACAGACGCATTGGTAACTTTGTCCTTATCGCAACAAAAAGTGGTCCGCATGGACGAACGCACATCGACTGTGCAATAAGCCAACTGATAACCACAATGAGCATTCGGATAGAGACAGGATTAAGGAAAAACATGGACCAATAGACCGTCACCCATGGTGATTTGACAAACGAAAGAATGCAACCAGACTGTGAGTTGGTGAGTCAATGAACGGATGATGGAGGTTTGAAGTGTAACGACAAAAAATGAGAAGAAAAACAGACCAAGACACCAAGTGTGAGCAGTGCGTTGTGCGTGTTTAAGCAATTAGAATTGTTATCAGTACCCGGGAGGGAACCAACTCGCGCGACGAGGAGAACCTTTTTTGGAGTATAGGACGCGGATTGGACGTCGTTGGGGTTTTTGGGTGATACTGCCACAAGGAAGCTGATATCGAACGTGTCTGGAACGATTCGAACAGATCGAATAAAGAAGGTAAACCAATTACAAACCGAATGTGGGATACACCATGCGTATCGAGTGAAACGAATCGGGCATGTGCTTCGATGACTTTTGCAGGCAAGTGAACTTGCATTTTGGTCAAAACGTGCGTTCACGGCAGCACACAGATAAGAACAATTTTGGCACAACGGACCCCGACGAAAAGGATACCAAGACGATAACGTGTAGATTGTAACATAATGGATAGCTGAGGTGAGTTGCAAATGAACAAACTATTCCGACCGTCCGTGACGGAAATTCGATAACACAAAATATTGAACAAGATAATAAGGTGATGTTTTGCTCGATTTGTTGTGCATCTCTTTTGGCATACAAATTCTTATTTTGAAACGACAAGCTCGTCTTCATCATCATCATTATCATCGTCATCATCATCATCAACGTCCAGCATCAAACAGCAAGGCAAGCCTCACTAATCGCTGTCTTTTCCTCAGAGTTTCATGGTTCTATAAAAAGAGTGAATATCCAAGCCGTACAAGGAGTGGACCTACACAGGTGGAAAAGATAAGACGCTGCTGTAGCCAATACATGGAACACAGTCGAACTGTACAAACGCGCATTTTTCAATCATTCTAATTCGATAGAAAATGACAACACGATAGCCGCAGTTCACGGTTCACTGCCATATCCTTCACTATCTCTAACCAGCTAATTGACGGGGCTTTCGCACCCCGAAGACGTGAGATGCCTACCTACTTTGCTCTTGTTCGCTGTACATTTTCCCATTCCACGTTGCCACGTCATCTGTTGGCCTCCACATGGCTTCTTCCATTCCCTAGGAGGAACACAAAATAAGGCACGGTATGGTAGACGAGTGTTTGTCATACGCAATTTGTGATCCAACTAGCGTAGTCTACTAATTTTCATACGCTGAGACAAGGTATTCGTAGAATTGGCACCTAGTACTAGATTCTGACATCTGCATTACTCACCCGGTCACTCCATCCAATCGTAGCTCGTCTTCAATTAGTTGAGGCCGTGCTGTTGGCCGAATTCAACTGGATTAAGCGTGTGACATCCCAAAATGTCGGAAGTTTGCGATCCCATATCCATCAGTCGCTTTGGTGACCGATAGAAATTCACTGACGCCCGGTTACCCGCCACTTAAAGGCCATTAAAATTTTTGTTTTCGTTATACTCTCTTTTCCCGAGTCATGGTTACCGCCTCTTAGTCGCCGAAGGGTGGATCCTATTGGCCGCAGGATATGACTATACGATATGCATCATGCATCATTCATAAAAATGGCATGAAAAAAAACAATACAGGGGCGATCACAGTCCTGATGGTCAAAATTTGTCTTCTGATTTGCGTGTGTGTGAAAACTATTCAGTAGAGGGACGTATTTCAAACAAGTGACCTAGATCCGTAAGCAGATCGAGAGATATTCGTGGATGATGAGTGAGCCAAAGAACCTTCATTAGACCGACAACATTAAACACTGACGACTGTGTCTGAATGCTTCCAAATGGTTCAGAGTGACTGCATCTGCTTGCTTTGAACCTTTCTTTAAAACTGCTCGTAGAATACCATGTGCGTAAACCAGCATCTTCTGAGGAAGTCTCATTCACCGATTTCTCGTGGCACAGTCGCCTAGACACAACGGAGTGAAAGATGATGAGTGCCCGACGATCTTTCGTGGGATGACTGACCATTGGAAGTTAATCTAGAACAATCAATTAGACCTTGGATCCTAATCGGTCACAGAGGAGTTACTTGACCCATGGCATATCTTAATGGTTTTCGTGATGAGATGCATGTACTGGGCATCTAGGATTATCCACACCTAGAGAGCATAGGAACTGATCAGCGATGTATCAACCTTAGGCTCCACTGCTTTGAGTGATAAGTCCACGATAGCCAAAGCTTCCAATTGTGACCTTCGAGGAAAGGAAACTTGTTTGGTCTCGGAAACCAAGCAACAATGATTCCACAAGCAACCCATGGAGGTACGGCTAAAAGCAGGACTCAGTAGTGGAAACGCCTGCATTGGTTGAAATAGCTAGCAAAGCGAAATAAACCAAGAAAAGCAGACAGTTCTCAAACACCACGGAAACTTTTAGGCTCTACAGGCCACAGAATAGGGACATCGCAACTGACAGATTTTCGTGTCGCTAGACTTATGTGCTATTGTAGAGCAGGAGGTGAAGGAGATAGATGGAGAAAACAGTCGACCCCACGACACAAACCAATCACCAGCAATCGTCCAAAGAAGTAACAATGACTATATCAAAAGGTTTGCAAAACAAACAAAGGCCGAACTATCAAAAAACAGGTGCAGCATAGCAAGAACGTCGATTGACAGCACGATTTTCCCAGCTGAGAGCTGCAGTTCAAGTCGTTACTCGGGCCAATCGGATCAACACGGGAAGAGCGAGGTCCAAAAGAGCGAAAACAAGAATGTGCAGCACCTGACCAAAATGAACCGGGAATGCTTAGCTGATCAGAACATGGATCTTGGATGAGCGTGGTTCGCAAAAGAACCGTACATACGCCCGAGTAGTATCCAGGAGAAGCGGCATATTTCGTTGCGTCATAAACGTGTGGGGCATTCGTTTGCTCTCTGAATGCATTACTACTTTTTTTAATTTACAGTCGCTCAGTTGGTACTGATTCACTTTGCTTTTAATCTCTTGTGCGAGCCCTCAAACCAAACAGGTTCCTTCTGGATTGCACTGTTTCACCAATTCATCATGCCTTGGATGCAACGCATTTTTTCCGACTCATTAACAGACTTCAAACATTTGTAAACTATCAGTTTATTAAGCCGAAACACTTACTGCTTGTCTAAAAGAAATCCTTGGGCAACACTGAGTCGAAAAACGTCTACAAAGCTGGTAAATATCGTAGGAATATTCCAGGAAGCTTCTTTCTCCTCGTTCTCCCCCCCTGTTTACAGAATCGCCTGATCTATCAACCAACTTCCCCGATCACTTATCTAAATGCACACTGATTATATTCTCATTACTCAGATGGCCCCTAGTAGGCAAAATGCACCCAATCTTTCCAGCAACTTGCCAAACAGTTTATAATCTTTCCGATCGGGCCAGCTTCGACCTCAATCTATCCCATTGTTTCATGGCCTGTTCGCTATCATCTACTCTCTCTCTCTCTCTCTCTCTCTCTCTCTATCTCTCTCTCTCTCTCGTTCCACTTGCCCATTTGAAGTCCACTATTATAGGTACACAACTACTCACTAGGGTAACCGTCAACCTTTGACCTACAGTTCTGTTTAGGAAATTTAGACGATCGACATACATCAAATAAGAAAGATATGTCTTTTTAAAATTACCCAAAACACGATCACCGGATGTCCTGTTTGTAGTTCCGCCTTCCTTCATTTCTCGCATTTGTCTTTGTATGTGAAAAGTTTGCATATGAGATTCACACAAAGCACTACAACCTCGTGCCACGATATATTTCACTTTTACCTTTGCACAATTTGTAACGCAAAGAGAGTATGGAAATTCGGGTATTCTTTACCTGACCCGAATTCTTACATATCGGAGATTCGCCTTAGCTAAAGTTCTCAACAAATTTTCACAATAAATAACATTTTTTCTGATTCCCACGGATTTCTCAGTTCCCCAGTCACGAATGAGCCGACCAGTTTGAAATTTTGGTTCGGAAAAGCATAAACCCGTCCACGGGAACACACAAAAAACCCCATTCTTTGCTATTCCATCATTTTTGTTTGCATATCTGGGCGCTTTGTTTAAATTTACAGGGGCTACAGACAATGAAAATAAACGATTTGGAGGCTAAACGGCATTTCTCCCCCACGCCCAAAGTGTTTGTGTGCGCACGAAGAGTACTTGATGCATAACCAAAAGGAATAATTCATAAGAATCAACTTTAAGTTGTTTGGGACAAGAAAACCGCCTATAATTTGCCCGGGAAATTCAACTAAAAGAAGACCTCATTCAATCACGATTTCGCCAAACGGAACAGTCTATGATTTGTGGCTTAGTTCGGCATCATCTTCCAACATCTCCAAACGAAAAACCATTTGTTGAGACAACGGAACCAGAAAGCAAAGAATGACATCTTAATTAGTGGGGGGGGGAGTTCCGGTGTGTTTCGAAAATAGTCATACAATGAGAAGTATCCGGACACGAACGAATCATTTAAGGATCTTCTCGAGAGACAGTATTTTGAATGGATGGGCTCAGACGACATGTTTTAATACACAAAATTGGGAAAAACTGAGTGTATGAAGAGCTGGTGAATGGCACTTTGTCGAGTCTCTTTACATGAAAAAACACGTATACTCGGTCGACAGGCCGACCGTGCTCATACTCTTGACCTTATCGTCACTTATGCATGTCCTCTCTACTCAAATATTTCTATTCTTCTCCCTCTCGGCTGATCCGATAGTTAAGTAATTAAATCCACCGTTATCTTCAACTGCCAAAATCCGCCGCCTTCCTCGAGACATATTTAGCAATACAATTCAGCCGACCGGGACGGTTTTCGAGACTTCAAAGCGTCTTATCTCTGGAATGTTTAGTGCTTTACTTCAAACGTTTCTACATATTTCAAATTTGCCAAAAATGTTCTTCGAGGTAGGAATTTTTTTGTTACACACTTTTCTAAACCAGGCAAAACCCAACCACCCGAGTAGTTTCATTACGCATTCAATCGTGATGTCCGTTTGAAGTGCTCAACATTTCGCCACCGGCGCCGCTACCCCAATCCCGCCTACCAACACTGGTTCGTGAAAGCTAGGAACAAGTGTTCAGCAACCATACAGAACCAAGGAAGGCTTTGCACGCCGGAAGGCCAAAAGCTTACTTTCATCCCCCCCCCACTTGTAGACGAATATTTTGGTCCCTCGTTAAAGCAATCACCCGCGATTTCCGCCCTTCTAATTCCCATCATAACTGTAATTCTTTTGGTGTTCTTACTTGCGAACCACACAAGAAGGCTGAGGTTTTTGCTTCCCGGTTTGTCTTTGATTCCACTTTACCTAATTATTCTATGCCACAGCTTTCGTTTTCTTTCACTGCTCCTCTTTTTCTACCCCCCGATAGTATCAGAATGAACCACCAAGCACTGCATTCCCTAAACGTTTGCAAACCACCCGATCCAGACGATATTCTACCCATTTTCTTTAAAAATATGTGTTCTCGAGGTGACCCCTCTTTTACGTCGTCTGTTCTACCTTATTCTTAAACTTTTCATTTTTCTGAGACCTTGGAAACACGTCGTGATTTTCCCAATTCCTAAAGGCGATGGTCCTTCTGATCCTAACAATTATCGTCCGATTTCCATCAAACCTGTATTTCGAAAGTATTCGACACTGACAGCTCTGACCAACTGTGTTTGTTTCTCGGACTAGGAGGACTGCTGAGCACCGCCAGTTTGGAGAATGATCTCGCCATTCAACCAACGGCTAACTGGCTCTCCTCGCACACTCCCGGTCGGCTTCACACGACAACCAAGAAGAAGCATACCTGGTCACCCGCGACATTTCCAAAGCTTTCAGCCGACTTTGACACGGTCTTCTAGCGGAAGTGCCCACGTCCGGATTTTCCCCGGCTCTCGAATCGTGGACATCGATGTTCCCAAATAGCTGACGGAGTCATGTCTCAGCCAGTTAATGTAAATGCCGGCGTTTCCCAAGGTTCAGTACTTGAGTGCACCCTCTTTCTTTTATTCATTAATGATCTTCCATCTACTACTTGCAGATGGAGTTTTCCGTTGCTTCATAAGGAATTGCGAGAGTATTTCGGCCGCTCTTTTGCCCTTCTAACACCGTTTAGAAATCTGGCCAGGATCAGCATAAAAATCACGACCAGTACTGAATCACAAGTTTTCATTGGATAGTGCTACTGATCAAAAGCGTGAATATCGAGTCATTTTTATTGCAAACAGTATCGTTTTCGGAAAGAAATGATCTAGCGGTTTTCTTCGCACCGAAAGTACGCAAACAAGATATATTTATGCTCAATAATTCCTGCACACGAAAAATCCGATTTAGTTTTGGCGCTAATATATTAGCCGAAAAAATGATGCCGCGGTTAACCATTTTAATTCATAAGTGGACTGCAGTTAGAATTTCCTAGACTGGGACAAGAAGTGGATCACAATTGTGACCGAAATTCAGGAGGTAGCTGTATCCCAGCGGGCATGTTCTCGGGTTACACATGTCACAACGAGAATACACCTTGACGTGGTGTGACGGCTTGCGTGCCTCCATGATCCAACGAGCTATACAGGATGGCTTATTTCAAGCCGAAGATCCAATCATGTCTGGAAGGTCAATGGGGAGAGGCCTGACGAAGTAGTCTCCTGGTCCTCCAAGTTGGGG